>CM053504.1:38760616-38843732 GCA_028627145.1 Eidolon dupreanum
ATTGTACTTCTGGGTATTTATCCAAAGAAAACCAAAACAATAATTTGTAAAGATCTATGCACTCCTGTATTCACTGCAGCTCTACTCACAATAGCCAAGATATGGAAGCAACCTATATACAATGGAATATTACTCAGCCATTAAAAAAATTAAATCCTACCATTTGCAATGACATAGATGGACCTAGAGGTTATTATGCTGAGTGAAATAAGTCAGAGAAAGATAAATACTATATGATTTCACTTATATGCAGAATCCAAGGAAAAAAATGAAGAAATTAATCAAAAACAGACTCATAAATATAGAGGACAATCTGGTAATGGCCAGAGTGGAGGAGAGTTGGGTGACTGGGAGAGTGCAGTGAAGAATTAAGGAAGTACAAATTAGTAGTTGATAGATGGTCACTGGGATGGGGAGCACGGCATAGGGAATGCAGTTAGCATTAATGTAATGCCTAGGTGGAGAGCCAGAGGAGAGAAAGAGCAATTAGGGGGATCATTTTATAAACTATATAAATGTCTAACCAATGTACTGTATACTTGAAACTAACAATAAAAAAATTTTTTAAAAGATGAACAAATTGGTAGTTAGAAAATATTATGAGAATGTAAATTTACAGCATGTACGGCATCAGATAGGTCCTAGATTTATCAGTGTGATCACTTTGTAAATTATAGAAATATCTAATCACAAGGTTGTACACCTGAAAGTAATATATATTGTATGTCTACTGTAATTGAAAATTTTTTTAAAATACTAGAAAAAAAGTGAGTTACAACTGTCCTGAGAGCTTGTCCTTCTCCTATAAAGTATGATTATGGTCATTTTTAAATATTCATGAAGTTTACATAGTAAGTTTATGAATAATAGAAAGATTTTCCTTCAAGATTGACACGGGATTCCTTTGTTCATTACATATGGTGCTCCTTTGGTCCATGAGAGGGTTTCTGCATATGTGCCAAGGATAGGCTATTTCTATTATGTTTTTGACCTTTAGTAATAGAATAATAAACTATAGAACTTGATTTGTAACTGTCATCTGAAGCGAGGACCAGTCTTGTGGGACTGAACCTTTAACCTGTGGGGTCTGCACTAACTCCTGGGTAGTTAGTTTTAGAACATGAATTGAATTGTAGGACACTCATTTGGTATACAGAGAGTTGGAGAATTGGTCACTGGTGGGAGTGGGGGTGGGGGGCAGAGTAAAGGAATCCTTACACATTTAGTGTTAAAAGTGTTGTGAGTAAAAACAACTTAGAGGGGGAAAACATTCAGTCTTTCATCATTAAACATGATGTTAACTATAGGTTTTTCATAAGTATCTTCTATCAAATTGAGAAAAAATCCTTCTGTGTTTTTCTTGTTGAGTTTAATCACAGAATTATTCTTACTTTTCTTTTATTTATTTATAATAAAAATAACTTCAATTGTACCAAAAATTTTAGGTTTCTATGTTTCTTGTTATTTCCTCTTGTGTCTCTCTTTTATATATTGAGTTTAATTTTCCTCTCTCTGGAGTATACCCTATAGTAATTTTTTGAAAATATATTTTTTAGAGAAATAATGAAGTTTCTGAATTTTTTAAGTTTTTTTTTTTTCATTTAACACTTCCATTAGAAAAATATTGCATTACAGAATTTCACAGTCATGGTTTTTCATAGTCTTATATTTTTGTTTAAGTATATTTCTCTATTGTTTTCTTGTCAATGAGAAGTATCCTGATGTGAAACAGATCCTTCACTCTCTGTCTTTCTTACCACTATCACCACCCAGAACCTTTAATGTAGCTTTATTCTATGGTTTCTAAAATCTTCCACACTGTATATTATTTCATGTCTAAAACATGATACTTGGTAAAACATTTTGATCTAAGGAATCATAACTTGCTCAGATATGAAAATGTTTATTTTATTTTTGGACATTCTTGCCTCGCCATTCTCTCTATCATCTCCTTGCAAATATCCTACTAGATCATTTAATCTCAATTTACTTCAAGGTGACATCATGGGAAAACTCTGTGCCACATGAATGGACAACTGGATAAGATACTCAGAACCTCTGTGAATTCAATTCAGTAGGCCTCAACTAAACTTGCAGAAAAGCACAACACAAAATAATTAAATTGCCAATAGTAAATTTTGAAGATTTAACTTCTTCAGCATCAGATTAATAAATTATGGTTCATACAAAACATAAAATTTTTTTCTTTCAAACTTTTTCAAACCAAGTAGTCTTTCCTGGGGTCCTTCTGCAGACAGATGAGCTAGCCATAGGACATGTTTGTAAGAATTCTCCAGATTATTACAAAACTCATTTGATCAATGCCTCTTTCATTAGGTACCTCTTTCTAGTTGTAGTGAGTTTCCTTTTTCTTTCCTTTCTAAGATATGAAAATATATTTTGAATATAATTCAATATCCAAGCTTTAGTAGTAAAAAACATTTATTCATTTTATGGGACAGTTGAATTTTCACACAAGAGGCAGCTGGAGATTTATTAAGCACATTGGTTCTTAATTTACCACATTTATGAGCCTGATTAGCTTATTGTCCATAATATCCCTGTCTAGTAGTTGAACTTAGTAGCTTTTTATTGCATTGGTTTTTATTGTGACAATAAAATGTAATAGCAGGGAGAGTTTTCATTCTCCCCTCATCTCTCTTCCTTCAGTTTAGCTGAGGACCAGAGTGTGAGTGGGGGTAAAGAGACAGAGACTAGAGAGAGTAGAGACTAAGACCGTTATGTTGCTCACAGGAATCTGTGTGATGGAGCAAGGGTATTTCACAATCTATCCCTCGAATGAGGTGCATTCCTGCTAATCACCAGGATTTGTGACACCCATAATGGAGGCCCTCCCTGCCTCTCTAGCCTGCTGAACCCATGCCTACCCATTGTGCTTTTCTCTGCAGTCTCTGCCTGTTGCATCTGGCTTGATCTCTCTGACCATCTAATTTGACTGCTCTTTTAAGGTGTACCTGAAAGCCCCTCTTGGTCAGGAAGTCTTTCATGAAACTTACTTCTCTGGAATTTTTCTTATCTAAACTTGGAAAATGTTTACAGGCTAAAACAATAGCAACAAAAAAGTAATTTCACAATATAATATACTCTCTCTTTTCATAGACAGTAGATTTAGAGATCCTTGCAATGAAATAAATCATCCATTATGTCTTCTATATAAAACATTTTGGACACTTTCCATTTCTTCTCTCCTTTAATTTCTCTCATTTGATTAATAGTTTACTTTTCATTTGTTTTTTAATGGAAGGAGGGCTGAACTTTTACATAAAAGGCATAAGTCTCAATCCCACCTTCACCCTTACTAGGTAGGGGATTTTATGAACAATAAAAACTTCACAGTACTATTGTTAAGATTCAAGAACATGATGCCCATAAAAGAACTTTACGAGCTACAATATATAACATAGATTCTATCATCATTAACTCTTCTGGTTACATTGTAGAGAAAGGGTAGGTTGAGTCCTATGGCTTTTTAAAATGTCTGTATATCTTCTAATCTCATTTGTAGCAAGTTAGTTGTTCAAAGAATTTATATTTTTCTCTACAAGGCAATGGGAAACTAAAAGGAAGAGAAAATGTCAAGATGGGAAGCATATGCAAAGGGCTCAGATATGAGGGTCATATAGAAATTGTTCAAATCTTCCGCTTCTCCTTGTGTGACCTTGTGCAACTTATTTGACTTATCTGATCCTCAATTCACTCATCTATAAAATGGTTGTGGTAGTGACAAGGCTATAATTTACCAAACCTAGGCTCACAATAAAAATGCATTTTCCACACCCTTGTCTTTGCAGTTATGTTGGGGCCCTGAAACTGGATTCTGGGAAGTGATATATACTGCTTCCAGCCCCGACTATTAACTCCCTTTTAAAATCTCTTCCAAGCCCATAACAACTGTATTCATCAGCTTGTACTGAATAACAAAAAGACACACACCAAACTTGATGGCATAAAACAACAACCACTCATTTTTGCTCAAATATCCATCAGCTGACTGGGATGCTTTGCTCATCTAGGCCAGCCTCAGTTACTGACTGGCCTTAATCAGGCTTCTGGTTAGCAGCTAAGCCAAGGGCTGGATGGTCTAGAATGGTCTCACATGATTGGTAGTTGTTTTGCTGTGAGCTGAAAGTACAGAGATGATTGGGTCACATATCTCTGATCATCCATCAGGAGAACCTGTGTCTGTTCATGTAGAAGTGGCAGCATTTGAAGAATGAGAACAGAGACTTCTAGTCTCCTGAGGTCCAGGCAACATTCCTTCTACACTATGTGCTAGCCAAAGCAAGTCCCAAGGCAAGCCCAAATTCAAGGAGTAGGGATGTTTCCACCTGCAGATAGGTCAAATTGCAAAGAATCATGTCCATTTTTGCAATCTAACACAATTTGGGGGATCATTAATTAGTTGAAGAGGACATCATGAGATGGCAGCATCACAAGCCTCCTTGCTGATTGCATTTGAGTGTATTGTGTGCAAGGAATAACCTTCACTGAACTATGCCCCTGAAAGTGAGGCTGTTTGTTACAATTGTCTATCCTGACTAATACATTGTGGATAAGAAACTTCTGCTCATAGAGTTCTCATAAAGATTGAAAAAAGCAAGCTATGGCAAGTTCCTAGCTCAGTATTCTGCATGTGCTCAATACAGGATTGCTATTTTGATAATTTGTTTATTATTATTATTATTATTACTATTATTATTATTACTATCACTGCTGTTAGGACCCCTAATAAAGTATCCTGATGTTCACATAGTTCTAGGGTCCTACACTTAGCAGGATTTATAGAAAGTACTTGATAAATGCTCCCTGACAACCTGTGGGCTCTACCATTGGAGCAACCAAGTGAAAGTGTACAAAATGACCCCTCTTCAGACCTGCAGGAGGCTCTGCTCCTTTTTATCATTACAAGTAGGAGACAAGAGTCTCACTGGTGGCCCCCTTGGTCCATTTTATAATGTAAAAAAGTCATTAAAAAGGCCATATTATGGTGAATTACTGAGCCTCTCATCAGTGGCTTAGATGTAACTCTTCCCATGTTTCATATTCAGTGACTACATGAGACTATCAGGCAGACTCCTGGGTAGGAGATTCTTAGAGGACTAATGATATTAAACATATTCATGCCCTTGGAGTCAGCAGTCTAGAACACACATTGTCAGGATTTGGAATAAAACACCAATGACTACCATCATGTTAAACCTACAGACTTCTACTTTTAGCAACAAATGAGCAACTTTCAGCTCTTTTTCTAAAATGTCATGCAAATAAGTAAATGTATTAGAAGAAGGGTATTGTTAAACTAGCTCTTTCTAAATCAAATAATTTCTCACTTTTTGGCAGGATATCCCAGCTTGATTGAATCTTTTATGGAAACAGAGACTCTCTTGTTTATCTTTTAATCCCAAGAAAAAACAGCTCTTAATTCCTTCCTCTTGCCTCTTTGCTAAAGATAAGTAGAATTTAACCTGTTTTTTCCATTTAGAAAAATTGGACTATAGCTTCTGCTCTGGGTTTTTGCCTTGACTTTTCCAACTGATTAACAAGACTTGCCATTCTTTTTCTCAGTTCCAGATTAAGCTTTATTTTTGTTTAATTTCCCCTCAAAAACAGACCCTGGGGAAATGATTTAGGTGAGGTCATTTATTTGAGAAGTGATCCCAAGAAGCTTAATAAGAGAGAAGAATAAGGGAGAAGGAAGATTTGAAAGCCAATGAAGGGAGTAATAAGAGTTAATGATGAGATAAACAGGCTCCATCCTACTAGGACTCTTTGGAAAAGCCTCAAAATTTTCTTCCTAGGGGACAGGGAACCTGTGGTCATTATTCAGTGACTTTTGTCCTTTATTGATTGAGAGTTGCCCCAAGTATATTAAATCCTTGGCACTTACAGGATGCCCTGCAAGTGTCTGGGCAAGCTGCCATAATGCTGCAGAAAGCCTCAGGTAGGGACACAGAATCCTATAGATGCATGAGTTTAGGTGCTGTCAGTACACATGGAATTGACCACCACAGCTTCAGGTGAGCTCAGATGTGAGCCAATGGGATACAGGTCAGGCATTAATCAACATGTCTGCCACAGCTTCTCACCTGAACACTGCCAATGATAACATCTAAGTACACATTCACATGCGACTCATATACACAGCTGGACATAGAAAATGCCATCGAAGCTGCTGAAGTTATATGGTAAAGAAAATGTGTCCACACTCATATGTCCCACTGAATGAACCAAATTACTCAAGAACAAATGAAAAAGATGGCACATCCTTTCTCAATCCTTCATTCATCCTGTATATATTTGTTCAGAAAGCATCCAGACTCCCAGATAGCACCCAAGTCAACTCTTCCTTTCAGCTACCAACATTAAACATCACTCCAAGAAAGAATATGAGCTTTCAAGTCTGTGTCAGAAAGAAGAAACTTCCCCATGTTTATATGTGACAAGTGATGAAATATTCTGTCCTAAAATACACTCTTCAGAGTTGAAAAATGTTTAATGTCAAAATAATTAACCTGAATACCTTTACTGTGCAATATGGAATTTCCTCCTAGTCCTAGAACCATATTATTCATGAGTTTGGCAGCTCTCCTTGGTTGTTTTTCTAATTTTTAAAATTGAAATGTTAACTATCTATTTTGGGGAATAAATGTGTGCAAAAGGAACCAAAGCTCTTTCTGTTGAAATCTACTTCTTCCAACATGATTGGCCAAAAGTGACCTTTAAGTCGGAAGTGATAAGCAAAAACAAAACTGTATTCAGTGATAGAGGAATAAACAGAAGCCAGAGATGCCAAGGCTCCTGGCCAAGTCCCCAGCTATCAGGACACCTGTGGAGAAACTAGTGGCAGGTCTGGGTGTGAGCTTGGCTGTAGAACTGCCCCTAGGTGAGTGTTTCTACCAGATAAGAGATACTCAGGGAGGCTGGACAGTCTAAGTTATACCAGTGACAGTCTAGTGCTCATTGCCCCTGTCTGAGAATTGCTCTTGGTGTGTCTGGACTCCAGGTCATTGCTCTAAACTGATATGCAAGTTCTTAGGGCTCTACCCCGAATGCGCTGATCTGGATCTACCTCGGCCTATGTGTGCACCTCTCATACAATGGCCTTTATTCTCACTTTTGCCAAAAATGCTAGCCTGTCACCTTCTGGTCTTACTGCCCTAACCCTACCTTGCAGTCTAGCTAGGATGACAACTTCATGCCCTGACACTGCCTGGCCAAGAACAGGATTAAAAGGCCATGCAGAGTCAGCAAGGGTACCAAAGCGATGCATATCCAAAACCATGTTAACATCACTACATGAAGATGGAATGGAAAGGTAAATTCTCTGAGGCTTGGTGAGTTCAATCATAGAGGTGTATGGAAACCAACAAGAGAGCTTTGGAAACTCTTGACATCTGGATCTCACCACTAGAGATTATGGTTTCATGGGTCTGGAGAAAGCTCTGGCTTTGGTATTTTAAACACTCCTCAGGTGATTTTAATGTGGAATCAAGATTGAGAATCAATTCCCAAGACAAGTGTAAGAGTCAAGAATTTGGAGGCCTCTTCCATCTACCTTCCATATGCCACTTGTCAACAAAGCATACTCAAATTCTAGAATGATGTGCAATTACCTTATGTTACTTTCCAGGGCACTTCTTACTAGTAGAGCCACAGGAACTAGGGCTGAGCCCTGGAATGAACTCTTTCACCTCCTTCTTTGAGGGACTATCTAGTGTCTTGGAAGGCACATGGGGTTAGCAGTCAGAAGACCTAGGTTCAAGTCCAGCTCTGCCAGTGGTCAGCATGGAGTCCCAGTCATGTTCTAAATTCTGTGCCTTCTCTCAACTTGCTAAGGGTGGAAAATTTTCAAGTGAGCCAACTAGCTAAGTCAGCTACAGGGAAGAAATATCTTTAGATACCAGAAGTGGTCCTGCTTGCTTGGGTGTGGTTTTAGGAGATGTACTGTACAAAGATATCCTAAGGGCCAACTTCTGCTTCTGTAATCTGCTTGCTTGCTCTAGGCTTTATATGCTGCCTCTTTTGGGAGCTGGGGCTGATTCTCTGACCCTGCGTGGTGGAGAATCAGTCGCAGGCCAGCTAATGAAGGCTCATAGTTTACCTTAATTGGCTTCTTGGGCCTTAGATTCAGTCGCGCCACAACAACCTCATCTTTAAAATACAGAGACTAAAAAAGTTGTTCACAAAAGTCCCTTTTGCATCTACTACTGGCTACTATGTAGGGATGAGCTGCTGAGGATGGGGAGAGTGTGGACCCATCTGTGACTGGAATGGGGGGTACTGAGTGACCCCGTAGAACAAAGTTGAGCTCTCCACCAGTCTTGCTGATTTTGGGGAGAAATTCTCAAATTGTTTGGTTTCACCCCTAATTCACAAGTTCCTTGGAAGTTTTAAAGGGCTTTGCACAGCCCAACTGAGGCTGGATGACAAGCCTACCCCTGTGGTCATTGCTTGTCAAGATTTACCCACATTCCAGCTCAGAGGATACCACATCTCATTTGACTACTTAGTTTTGCTTCCAGACATCATGAGAGGGGCTCTATTCTGAGGCTCCTTTATTGTCTGTTTTCAGCCAGTACAAGTCTTTGGAATTTTCCCAACCCTCTGTAGTCATAAGAATGGAGGCCCTCTACAAGCTTTTAAAATGCCTGTTTGAAAGTATAGGTCTTTAGCTGTATCTAGATCAGAAGCAACCCATGTGGAAGATAGATAAGAGTCTGGGCTCTGAAGTTGGCCCTAAATTTGAAGGTTGACCTTGCATACACCAGCTGCATGACCCCAGGGTAGTTCACCCATCCTCTCCAAGCTATAGCATCCTCACTGGTAAGTGGAGAGGATCATAGGATTTCCCTCAGTAAACAGTTGTGAGGAATAAATGAAAGGCAACCTGTAATGCTGGTGGCAGAGTAACAGTCACATCTGAAATGTAATCATATTAGTCACAGAGTACACACCATGCTCAGGATCAGCTTTCATCATCTCTAAAGCACAGAATTTCTGCTGGGATCATGCACACAAAGGAGTCAAGAGGGAAGCCAAGCTGGTTTTGTTAGGTCTTAAGCTGAAGTTCAGCCCCATCCTATGCAGGGCTGACTCAGCAGAATAAATCCAAGTCCCTTATTGTTCCTTTGTAACACTAGTGACCGATTCTGATGAAGAGAATTTCTACCACCTCTACCAATGTGTCCAAGTTGCTGGAAATGCTATTAACATTGAGGGCTGGGTGGCAGCTGTAAAGGGCTCCAGGAATTCTAGCGAAATAGAACCAAGTCTTCCTGGAAGCCAAAGCATCCTTCTAAGATTCTGTGGGGCCTCCATGGGAAGTCAGAGGGCACAAGGGTCATCTGTTTTCAAGTTTTCTACAAATTATCTTTCCACATAGATCTCATTTGAAGAAAGTGTTACATGCTCACATATGTCAATCAATAAATAAAGTGGAAAAGCTCTGGCACAGGACTGTGTTTCTAAAACTTGATGTGCACATGACTTACTGAGAGGTCTTATTAACACGCAGATTCTTGTTCAAATGCACAGTCAGATGCAGGTCCAAGATAGAGTAGAGAGTTTGCTTTCCTGACAAGCTCCCAGATGCTGCCCATGCTGTTGCTCTGGGACCATACTGTGAATAGCGGGCTTCAGGGGCTCCAGAATCAAACATTGGTGAGATCTTTTTATGGATGACACAATTGGGAATTCTCTGGAAGAATGATCCTGGGGATACCCTACAAACTTGAAGAGTGATGCATATTTTAAAAACCTAAGCTGACTCTGGAGGCCAATTCAGAAAGAAAGACTAGTTGGAGTGATATTTGTTCCTTGGAATGACCTAGATTCCTCAAGGTTTGCTGCAGAACCTCTGCCAACACTGACGTAAGTTCCAGGGGGCACTCCGCATCCTGGGCACTGGGAATCTCATAGTGATGATCCTAGTAAGATCTAGGAGGGGAGCTTCATCTAGAGGGAGGCCAGGATTTTCCAATGTGTCTCTGTATGGCTCTTGTCATCTCAGCTGGGGAAGCAGGGTGCAGAGAGACCTCTCCTCTTGGAATATGCATCAACAGCTTACTCAAAAGTGCTAGGCAAGGCAGAGTGTCAGAGGTCAAGTAAAGTTGTACATAAAGTTCTGAAGAATTTCAGGAAAGAGAATGGCTAAACCCAGCCGAGACAGAAGGGAAGACTTTACAAATGAGGGCATGACAGTCAGTTCTTGAAGGATGAGGGGATTTTGCCAGGCAAAAAGACCAGGAAGAGGGGACAACACATTATGAGCCATTTATCTGTCAGCTTTGAGTTCTATCCTGCAGCCTACCTCAGGTTCACATTTTTCAGAAAAAAAATAGCTGTGTTTAACTTTTATATAAATGAGGTATGAAAGTGCTTCCTAAACTTTAAAGTATGATATAAATGCAAAGTAGAGCCACTTATTTACCTACATGTAAGCCATTTGTATTCATTAGCAGATAATTCATACCGAAACACATTTGGAGAAATTTGCACTTGTTCTTGCTAATATAGTTAGTTTAGGACCTGAGATTATCTCAGCATCCTTGGGTGAATACTACCCTGTTGCTGTTCTTCTTTTCATTCTAATGGTCATTAAACACTTGGTTTGTGCCGCTGACTGTTAGCAGATGCTGTTGTGACTTTTTCTGGACTTGGGGATGTAAGTGACTCTATAGGATTGCCCTTGTCTTATGCAAATCATTTCACCTGGAGATGCTGGGAGGTTACCCCAGCCCCTACCCAGGAGGGGTCCATAGCCCCTGACTAGAGACACAGGGATTAACAGTTCAGCCCCTTGTTGCTGGGTGGACAACTGTCACCCAGAACAACTTGCAGTCCAGAGTGCCCCATGAGACCAGGCAGAGTTTGGACTTCTCCTAAACCACATCTCTGCCCTGTTTTCTCCTCTCTCCTCCCTCACTCTATTACATGTTTCTCCTGAGAAACTTCCTTAATAAATCATGTGCTCAGGCTCTGCTTTTAGGGAACTGACCTCAGACTATTCTTAAAGACCTTAAGACCGCATTTCAACATTACAGTAAAGATATAATACATTATTATTAAATATGTGTTACACATTATTATAGTATATATTATATATATATATATATTTCACATTGTTATTGCAGATGAAGTTATTTTCCCCATTTTCTACAACTAGCAAGTGTCAGAGCTGAGACTTGAATTTAGCTCATCACATGACAAATCTCCTCTGTTTTCACCATTAGGTCTTTTGCAGGAAGCTGGTTAGACATCAAAATTGCTCACAACTTCTCATATTCACAGAAATATAAAGATGATACTACTGCATATTAAATATTAGAACAGTTGAGTACTCATCAAAACAATTCAAGTGTGCTAGGTGCAGAGGAAAAAGTTAAGCTTTGCACCACCCCCTGAAGGTCAGATTTACCAAGAATGTAATCATTAAGTAAACAAGATTGCAAATGCAGATTTGGTGTGCTGGCTGTGGGGCTTTACCAGGCATAAAATGTTGATGTCTTAAGCATACTCTGAGGATTATCAGATCCAGAGTTCTAAGGGCTTCAGTCTTTTATTTTATGTCTCTGTCATTGAAGTCCAAGCATATTCATCTCCAGAACCAGGAATAGTTTTGACAAGTGCTTTTGGAGCAGTACTCTGAGCTGCATGCTGTATCTGGAGGCAACAATGGAAAAGAGTTCTTGTAGTTTCCACTTGTTATAAATATTTGTTGTCTGCATATGAGCCCTCCCACAGCCCATTTCCCTGGAGAGAGGCTAGGAAAATGCATTTCTGCCATGCTGTCCCGGTAATACTCGTACACCCTGAATGGACGCATCGCTGATCTAGTGCAGAATTTTAATATTTAAAATGGGATTGAAAACGCACTTGCCACAAAGATAGGAATCTTGAATTTTAGATGGAAAAATATGCTGCCTCTTCCCCTCCAGCACGAAGTGTGGGGCATTGCCTGAAAATTATCCAACAAACTAAAAATGTGTGCAGAGAGGCAAGGTCATGGCTTCCACTCATCCATCCTCTGACTGGGTTACTGTAGGAAAATTCAGAAATTTCTCAACCATCTCTTGGCCATTAATCACATGAGGGTCATAAACCCCATCTGAGGGAGAATAGAACCACGTAAAACACCTTTCAAATCTCTGAAGCTCCATGCTTCAGGCTTTGTAAATGAGAAAAAATGTATCTGTATCTGACAGGGAAACAGAATTTCATTTAAGTGAATTTTAATGTAACCACTATTTGCTTTTCTTTTGGCTTCTAAACTAGGCACCCATTCTAGAATTCAAATAAAGGGTTTTTTTTCTTTTTTTTCCTGAATTTCCAAGTCAAATGGGCAAGATTTGCCCTAAATTCTCCTGACTTCATCACCGATTGTCCCCAAATACTCCAAAAGTGATTCCCACCAGTGAGTGGGGCCCTACCAAGTCTGGATGATCAAAGGCCAATCAATACCCTGTGTCCTTAAGAATCCTCCATTACTCCCTCCCACTTTAGGAAGCCCTGGCTGGATGTGCTGAGACCTTAATCTAATCAGTTGTTTTGAGAGTTTAAAGTTGGAATTCAGGCACAAAGCCTAGGACTGGCCTGGAAGTTGGCCTATGCTGGTGACAAATCCACATGTAAGCTAACACAAGTGACAGTCACTGCCCCTGAAGAGGATTCTACCCTAAAAGCTAGTAAAGGCTGGGTGCTGCAGCACTCACTTTACAGTTAATCCTCAGAATCAGAGAGATACATTTCTTTTTCATTTCATATAGGTTTATTAAACCTCCTCTATGGACTATGACTCTGTTGGGTACTAGGATGAGAGGATGAAGACAAATTTTCCCCTGCCCCTAAGAAGCATACATCCAGTGGGGGAACTGGACACTAACCAGGAAGCCAATCAACCCAAACTCTATAAACAAGTGCCAAAAAGTGTGCAAGCATTGTGCACAGAACCCTGATCTGGCTTGGAGAAGTTGGAGGTGGGAGTAAAGAAAACCTTAGAGGGTTAGATCCCAGACATGGAGTCACATAAAAGTTCACTTAATAAGGTGAGTGAAGGTGGAAGGAGGACAATGATATGTGCAAAGACCCTGAGGCAGGAAGGAAAGTGGAACCACTCAGAAAATGGGAATGGGCCAAAAGCCTAGTGCATCCTGTGATGACAAGACACTTGCAGGAGGCAGGTCCAGCCTATCCAGAGCCTTATCTTGAATGATCAGGCACAGGGAGCTATGAGCCACTGTAAATAAGGGGAGATATATGAACCAGGACCTGTGTGACTCTTATAACTCTGCTAATGAACTCTCAAACAGAAGGTCAGCCAGTTAATTTAGACACTAAAGGACCAGGGAAAGGTCAGGAATGGAGGGACTCTACTTGATTTCTATTCAACAGTAGCTAGATAATGCCATCAGCAATTGTACCACCTTTCTGAGTCAGGTAGTGGCAAGCACTTTCTGGCTCCTGTCTCAGTCTGGCTCCTCATTGGTGCAGTAAAACCCGGAACTGGGTAGAGTTTAAGACAATAGCTGCTATATTCTCGACTTATAAAGGGAGCACCCCCATCATTGGTGTTTCTACTGCCATTTTGGACCCCAGTCCATACAATGAGGCCAAAATGGCAGGTACTGATTGTAGAATAGACATAAACCCAGGACAGGGAACAGATCACACATTCAAAGCTGCATGTCAACTTGATGCCCAGTCATGGAACCTAGTTGTGACAGAACCACAGAACAGAGAAGGAAAGAGCTGTAGGGAGGCGGGAGTGGTCAGCTTGCAAGAGAAGAGGGATTTGAGAGCTGGGATCAGGGAAGTTAGTAAGACCCACCCCCCAGGGCCTCCATTGACCTTGTTAATAAGTGGCTTTCTAAACAAGGGTAAAACCTCATTTCCTATTAACTAAAAGCCTCACCCAGGGACTCTAACAGCATTTATTGGAATCACTGATGTCAAAAGGACAGCTGGTGCCCAATTTTCTGGTCTCCAGAGGACTGGTGAGTGAGATGGCCAGTGCAAACTCTGAAATGGGTGAGGCGCAGCACTTCTGCCTCAGTTTTGCTTGAGCCTGACCAAGCCAGGAAGCCTGGTTGGTACATCATTGTGTCTCCATCTAAAATCAAAGCCTGAAATCCCACAGACTGGCATCTGTCAAAGTATTCTGTCATTGTTGTAAATGTTGTGAGGACAGTTGAAAGTGAGAAGTCTTCTTAACCCTAAAGAGACTGACCCAGAGCCTTCTTCTCCCTCCTATAGCCAAGTGGTGGTGACCTCCTCCAGCTCAGGCTCTGATGGCAGACTGTGTAAGGCATTGCCTACCACTCTGGGCTTTTATTTTTCTGCTTCAAAATAAGAATTAAATTAATAAAACTTGTATTTCCAACCAAGTGGCTTTCTAATGCATTCTCTTTTAATTCTCAGAACATAAGCTAGACTTTATTGCAATAATAAATAAACCCCAATATTTCAATGGTTTTGTCATGTCATTGATGTAGATAGAGTAGTTGACCTCCATCTTGTAGCTACATGATCTGGAAAATATGGCCCCCAGGGATGCTGCATAAGGGAAGGACTAGAGGACTACATACATTTACATTTATGGGCCAATTCTGAAAAGGCTCACATTGCTTCTACTCACATTCCATTAGCCAGAAGTCAATCAAATCACCCCACCCCAAATGAAGGAAGCTAGGAAGCAGAGACTTTTCCTGTGTTTAGAAATAGAAAACGAGGCTCTGAGTGAAAAGGGGACCTTGTAATAAATCTAACCAAAAGTAACACCTCACAGAGCAATCTGATCATAAATTCCTAACTGGGCAGATTATGGTGGGTAGTCACACTTTAGGCTTATAACTTTCCTAGTAAAAGATTATCTTGTTAACTATCCTGTAATCCAATTCCCTCCTTGTTTTCTCCCACCTTCATGTAATCTTCCTTATGTTCCCTCCTTAATTCCAAATGCATAAAAGAAACTGCAAATGGTCATTCTGAGAAGTATTTTTCTCAGTCCATTGAGATTTGATATTCTTCCAGATAAATCCTCTGTTTGACTTAATAAAACTCTAAAAAATCTTATAAATTTTTTCTATAGGTTTAGATATTCTTGCATCAATAGGACTATATAATATTGACTATGCCTTAATCAATACTTATGTCAGCAGAATTTTATTCAGCAATTATATTCTAAGCAGTATTCTAGATCTTAAGTGTGTTATTCCCTCTAAACAGTGAGAAAAAAAATAAGGCTTAAAACTGTTACATATGTGACTTCCTCAAAGCTTCACTGTGAATAAATTGGACACTGACTTGCATCTTAAATTAAAATTATTTGGTTTTTAGTTAACTATCCTCTCTTAGTTTTACTTGGTATCCAGGAAGAGGTAAAGAGATTTTCTCAAAAAGTTATTCTGATCTAACAATTTTAAATCCTATGATGAAAAGTATTCATAGTAAATAGTTATCCCTGTTTTTTGCCATTCTATGTAAGAGAGTAAAGGGACTACTAAACATGATATTGGCTTTGTGGGTAGGAAGAAACTCTTCTCTACCCTCAAAGTTTTTAGGCTGGTCTAATCATCAAATAGACATGAGCTGGATTAACAAGAGAAAATAACCAAATTTAATTACATACATATGTATAGGAACCCCAAATGCATGAGAGAGTCAGAGACCCCTTGTTCACAAGAGGTTCAAAGACAGAAAAGAAAAATAGGTTACATATGACATTCTGAGCTAGGGATGAAGTACAGCATTTTGGGGTTTCAGAATGTCATTGCAGAAAGATCATGTGTTTAGTATAGATAGGTCAAAAGAGGTTATCTCTGATAATGTTATTGTGGGCAAGGCCTCTAATTCATATCCTTCTACATAGTTAAGGAAAGGGTAGATGTTGCCTTTAGCTAAAAACAATCCATATACCACAGAGGCACATCTTGAGGTGACTCATTCTGAACCCTCACAGCCTCTCTAGAAATCAGATGTTGGAGAATGTATTAACACAATTTCTTTATTCATGATGTGGCTGTAATATATAGAATTAATTCTATGTCATTGAGTAACTAGATTCTGTTGGATTATTTCTTCGATATTGATTCATTTTCAGTCCATGATATTTTTAGTCATCAATATTTCCCTTTTACATGAAAAAGCAGGCTCTATTTGAATGTGACAAATTGCTCCTTCTGGTACATTGGTGGCATTTGAAGATGTCATTTTCTGCTGTTTGTATTACTTCATCTTTTGTTATCATTGTTGTAGTTCCAAGATAGGACAATAAAGTATAAATGAATACACCTTATGTATCATTTTTTGCCTGGGACTACTTTTAGCTTGAAGGACTTCTTTGTCTTGTGTTTTACAGAGAAAGCTTCAAATTACCTCTGCCCTTCATTCATTCTCTGGAGAATATTTTGCTGTCTTTATAGTGTATAATAGTGTAAATGGACTTCAAAGAACAGATAAAAGTATCATTGGAATAAGTCATTTTAATTGTCAAGGTTATATGTTTACCCTCGTATGATACATATGATCATATTTATACTATGTTCTGAGCTGTTGCCCTAGAGTTCAGTTAATAAATATGCAAAATAACTAGATTTTTTTGAGCTTTTATATAAAGTCTGTAAAGAAGAGTGAAAGATGAATTTTTATCCATGAAAATTATTCAAGACATTTTATATTCTTGAACCAAAACTATTTATGTCATCTTCATTGGGACATATCTCTGCACTGTGGGTTATGAAAAGGGTTCCTAAACCCAATTCTAACCTGTGTGTGGAGACTTCACCAGACAGCATTTATGCAACATAGAAGTGAAAGAAAGCAAGGCATGGGGCGGAGGGACAGGATTACAAGACGGTTAACAAGATTACATGCTTTCTTGAGAATGGTTACTGCTTATTTCAAAGGTATATTAACCTAGATGCATAGAAACAATGGACAGGGCTTGCTTAAGGCAAAGATAAACTTTTATTAAAAAGTCATATTCCTGGTGTATGACTACCAACATAACCTGCCCAGTTAGAAATTTATGATCAGATCACTCTGTGAGGTTACTTTCCATAGAACTTTTTTGTCAATATAACTTTCTTAAAAAATAATTGAATATTTGAAGAAAAAAATATAATAACAATGCTGGGGTATACATATTTACAGAAAATAAATAAAAAGTATAAATTAGGTGAGGTAAATGGAATTATTCTGTTGCAATATTTGAATATTTTATATGAAGTGATATGTTAAATCTATGTAGACTATGCTGAATAAAAATGTATAATTAAATTCCTAGAACAACTACTAAAAATTAAAATATAGTAGATTGATAAGATAAAATACTAATAATTTGATTACCCCAAAAGGAAGCTGCTTAGGAAAAAATAAAGAGAAATAAAAAATGTAGGAACCCACTGTAAAATGAACCAATTAGTAAAATTGGTTATAGTAGATAAGTGTAATATGAAAGTGTAGTGTATTTATATATTAACAGTAATAAATGTAAGTTATATATTTATATAGTGACAATAGCATATATCACATAGTTATGTATATATATAAACTTATTTATAAATATAAAATATATTATACATAAGAGAATTTATGAAACATAAGGCTTAGCTGCTCAATGAGAAGAATCAAATTTAATCAAATGGAGCTACTGAAACGGTGATAAATGTAGGAGCAAATTAATCTAAAGACACTTCTCATCAGTAATTAGTAGTGAGAACAAAGACATTGCATCGATAAAACAAGAACAGGCTGATATTAAAAAAAAGGACATTTAGAGAACAAAAAGGATAGGAAAATTTAAGACATTATTGTTAATAATTTATACACACATACATATACACATGTGTGTATGTATGTATGAAATAGCAAAATGAACACAAATAAAGAGTCACACAAACACCACCAGAAAGCTTTTTTCCATAAAGAGCAAAAATGAGAAGAAATTGTACGTTTTCCAGTCATTAGAGGGACTCTGTCTAACTGAAGACACAGACATCTCCCCTTGCATCCAACAACCTCCTATGAAACCCGTCTTTTCCTTTTTTTAAGACCATTTAGCTGCTTTTTCCTCTTTGCAGATTTTCTGAAAGTAAAGGCAGCAATTCTGACCACTGGCTCCTAAGCCATTGAATAGAATCATAGTTTACATGGTGCTCAAATACAGGGAGGCCAGCAGGTATGAAAACACCAAGGAACTCAGAATACATGAATTTTTGATATTTTTACAGTAAAGTAATGATGTCTGTGTGTTTTCTAATTATATCCCAGATGTGTGAGGAGAGCGCAAAGATGTACAGAAAAAAGTAAAAGAGGAGAACCCAAACTCATGAAAAGTTTATGACCCTTTCCCCAGAGCAGAGTCGCACCCTAGTTTTAGACTTCTAACAAAGAGCACTAGAAAAGCTGAGGGGGTAATGCTATGAGCAAATCGCTCTCGGAGCGCCCCCTGGGAAGTCCCTGAGTTGCTTCACTGTCGGGAGGCTCCAGCCTTCCGGTGGAACGCGCCCACCCCTTTCTTAATTTCATCGTTTTTTTTTTCATTCTTTTTCCCTGAATAAACTGGAAATAAGGTGAATATACATTGTTTTAAAGGCTTTTTCTGACTGTGAAAAAGCCTGAAGGCAAAACTGTTTACTGGAAAGGAAATGATTAACAATCTTAATTTGTGTTTCTGAAATTCTAACCCCAAATATTTGTATACTTAAAAACTTCAATAGAATCAACTGACCAAGTGCTGGAACTAATAAGGGGATTGAACAAGGAAGCTTAATAATAACTCAGCATATAAAAATCAATTGTTCTGTTCACTGGAGAAAAAGAAATTGCATTCAAAAGAGTAAAAACATAATAAAATGCTTACGAATAAACAAATTAAGAAATGCATAGACTGTAGGTTAAAAAAAATCCATACCCACATCTACCTATATATACTTTTACAGAATGACATAAAAAAAGAGGATACGACAATAAAGTATAAATAAATATACCTTATGTATCATGGAAGTACAGTATTCTTATAAGAAAAGTCCCAGTACTACACAAATGTAAATACTCTTAAATTTATCAATAAATTTAAACATCCCTATCATAATCCTTTATAATTTTTAATGAAACTTGACAGAGTGTCTATAAAGGTAATATGGAAAATGTAAAATAATAGTAAAAAAGTTTAAATATTAATATTAATGAGGGACTAGCTCTACACATGAAAGCTGATTATAAAGTTATGATAAGTAAATCTGTGTGGTATTGGCACAGTTTAAACAGGGTGGGAGAGAACAGATAGTTCAGGAACAGATCTGTATGTGATACACAAGTGATATTTTAAAACAGTGGGGAAAAGGCAAATTATTCAATACATTGTATTTTGAAAATTTCACTCCATTTTGTGGTAAGAACACCTTACTCCCTAGACTCTATTACCTTACATGAAGCAGGACTTCACAGACACAATTAAGGTTATAGACTCTGAAACAAAGAGATTATTTGGGACTGTCCTGGTGGGTGAACCCAAGCTAGTCACATGAGCCTTTAAAAGCTGAACTTTTCCTGGCTGTCATAAGTGATAAAGAAATTGAAGAAGAGTCAGGGAGATGAGATGTTGCTGGCTTCCAAAGAAAAGACACCATGAGACAAGAAATACAGGTGCTTCTAGATGCTGATAAAGGCAAGTAAATACATGTTTCCCGAGAGCCTTCAGAAAGGAAAACTACTATATCAATGTCTTGATTTTGGTCCAGTGAGATCATGCTGGACTTCTAGTCTACAGAATTATAATATAATCACTTTAATTATACATAATGTAAATTAATATAATTATTTTCTATTAATTTATTAATATAATGTACTATTATATTGTAATATAATAACTTTGTATTGATTTCAACTACAAAGTCTTTGATAATTTGTTATAGCAGCAATAAAAAACTGAAAAAGTAAGATTTCTGCCTTATTTTACATTAAAAAAAACTAAATTCTGGATTAAATAATTAGCCAAATACAATAAAACATTTTTTAGATAGTTACAAACATAAACACATGCATTTTTGAGATGGGGAGGGCAATTATAGAAGCTTTAGTAGAATGTGTATATACATTGGAAGTGTGAAAAAAGCCCTCTAAGCAACACATAAAAGTCAGAAAGAAAAAAAAAAAGATGGAGAAATTTGACTTCAAAAAATTTAAAATTTTTGAAAGAACAAAATAAATTAAAAATAAAAATAGCCTGGATGAGAATACTTTTAACATATGTAATTGGAAAAGTGATAGTATCTTTATCATTGAAAATAGATATGACATTGTTCAAGGAAAATAATAACTGGATAGAAAAAAAATTATACTGTCTAAGACCAGGTAGTTTCTTGAATAAGCAATTCATATGGCCAGTAAACATATGGAAAAATGGAATCTGGGAAATGATAATGAAGCTAATAATGATACTTCATCCATCACATTGGCAAACTTTTCAAATATTGTAGCAGTCACGTAAAGTTACGTAAGTCTTTACATTAAGTTTTTAAAACATTACATAAAGTTTTCCATAGGGTGTAAATGTATGAAATATATGAAAATAAAATAAAGTACAATGTTTATGTATCTAGTTTACACCATAGTTGAGTCAACACTAAATTTTTTCTTTCCCTTTCAATGTATAAGGTAAACATATGCACCTGAGGGCACACAAACACAAGGATCAGAGCAGCTGAGCTGAGGCTGAGCTACAATCCCAGAAACAATAAGTCAGATGTCAAGTTCTTAATTCTTCCCTTTCTATAAAGCTGTGTAAATCTGCCCCATCAGGACAGATGTGGGAGCACATCTGAAAGGGAAGTTATACTTTAAATTCTGGTAAGGCCTTTTTACCCTTGACCCTGGGCCTGACAAATTCTTCCACTGCTGGTGGTAACACTTTGCTTTGCCATTTTCCCTTCTCTGAGGACCTTTGAAGAGACTTTATGAGTTGGAGAAAATAAAACTTAAACTTTATTAATTTGAGATATTGCTCCTGAAGTTCTCTGCCAAGGAGCACAGAATCTGAGTGTAATAGAAGGTCTCGAAGTAAAACATAAAAGCCTGGCCTCTACCCACCCACACCCAAAAGTCCTCATGGATAGGGAGCCAGCTTAGACAGCCTCTTTGTTCTGTTTTATGTTTCCCCATCTCCAAAATTTTCTTCTCTCCTTTCCCCTGGAAAGACAGAACTCCTCACTAAATGATAGGGTCCCAAGCCAAGAGCTGTCTCCTTTTCACTCACCAGCCTGGAAGCCACAGTGCTCTGCTCCATTCTCACTCAAGCTTCACATGTTCTTTTTAATCAAACTTATCCTAATGATTGTGGTAGATCATATATTTCTCCTTCCCTCTGAGCACTGCTTTCTTCTGTAAGTGAGATTTTTATTCTTTCAGCCAAAGACCTGATGCATGATTTATAAATGAACTATTGGCTACACACAATCTTCAGAGTTAAAAGAAATTTCAGAGCCTTGAAGTGGTTCTTATAACAGAGGTGAGGTCATTTCATAAAAGGAAACCATGAGTCCACGAGACAAGCACTTCACCATAGCAGCCTAGTACACTCTGGACTCCTTGAATGTTGGTGTTTGAAGTAGTTCCTGTTAGATTGAAAGTGAAGTTCCTTTCCGACAATGCAGAAATGCCTGTGTCATAACCAGACACAGAGATAAGATGAAAGCAACATGGGTGATTGTGAAGTATAGTTGTTCCCCAATTCAAGTTTAAAAGTATGAGGAACCTGATGTAATGCGAGAGAAATCTGACTTCTGCCCAGGTTAGGAAAACAAAAACAACAACCAGAACTTAGAAAATAGATTTGAAAATAGTCAACAGTCTCCATACCCCCAAAACAACAACTATTAAATGTCAATCCACTTCCAGTCTTTTTCTTATCTTCTTGGTCATTTGTTTGTTAAAGATATTAAATTCATACATCTTGCATATATATTTTGTACCTTTACTTTTTACTCAATATTTGAACAGGAGCATTTTTTTCATGATTTATAATAAGAAAAGTTTGACTTAAATTACTATAGAGGACATTTGTATTTGCAGACAGTGAGGTGCAAATTCCCAAATCTCTATTTGGAACTGAAGTCACTGATTTTGAACAATTTTAGAGGAGGATCATCCCTTCAACATTGACACACAGCTCCTCTATTTTGTCAATTGAGCCTTTCAATATTGAGATAGGCTGTACAAACCATACATTGAAAAATCACCATCCAAGATTAATCAATTGACCATTTTTCCTGTTTTAAAATCTTCAAAACTATTCTTATTTTGAATAATAAATACTTAATAATTGGTTCATAAAGTAATGCTAACAGAATATAGTAACATAAGATGCTTTTTACCAACCCCAGGTTGGACAGGAAGTAAGTAAGATAGAACTTATAAATACTTGTTGCCTGAATACAAGAGAAAAAAAAAAAACACTGTTTGGGAGCCAATTAGTGCAGTGAAAAATTCTGAGCCATGCTACATTTGCAATAAAATTATGATTAAAACCTAGAGAGTCTTGCTTTACTCCATGGTCCAAAAGAACTTACTTCTACCCAAGAACATAGTCTCAGGTGTTCCTTGGTCAATCCTATAATAAAGCTGCTGGAGCAAAATGTCACCTGACCATATCACCATCAAGATGTCTGAGCTATGGAAAGTTTTCACTGAAACCACCTACAGTTCAAAAATTTGTATCTATTATTTGTTGAGAATTTACTTTAGGCCAGGGCGATATTTAACCCTTCATCCACATTTCTCTGTGCTTTATGGAGGAGGTGACTGGGGATAAGAGGTACAGTAACTGACTACCAGCTTGTGATTGAGTAAGCTCAGATTTTATGCCGTCTCTAGTTACTTCCAAGTCCCACATTCTCTCCCCAACATACAAAGTGGGTCTTTAAAAAGCAGCACAAAAATGTTTTGAAACACTGCATGTTTTGGTTAAATAACAATGTGTTTGGTAGTAGCCAGTGAAGATTTTTCACCCAATAAGCCAAATTACTTGGAAAGGTACTACCTCCACCACATCTGTCCTATAGCTATTGCTATACAATGGGAAGTTTGGGAGATAGGGTGTAACGACTATCTGTTTCAATGTGACTATGACAGTGGTTATAAATATTTCATTCATGCATGAATTCATTCATTCAACAAATAGTAACTGAGCATCTCCCCCATGCCTGACACTGCCTTATAAAGATTTAAAAAGGTCAATGTCTCTGCAGCTCATACTTTGCCCTAACTCGTCAAGGGAAGGTGTCCCAGACACCTGTTGCTTTAGAGCATACCTACTCAAAACTTAGCATCTTAACAAAATGACATTATTCAGACTATTTGCAAATCTGCATAGGGCGCAGTGGGTTTCCACACCAAGTCAGTTGGGAGAGCTTGAAGGCTAGGAAAAGGAAACACCTGCCAACTCATCCCTCACCTGTCTGGTGGTTAGAGTGAGGCTGGAGCTGCAGCACACGGAGCTCCTTGACATCCTCATTGTACAGTGGCTACTCTGAGAGTGACTATCCACATGTCCAGGAAGAGGCTATGTCACCTCTGATGCTTTTTTCCCAGAAGTTCTGCAGCACTTCTTGCCCGTAGTTACTGACCCAAGGAGAGGTCTGTGAGTATCACATAATAAGTGTTGCAAGATTCTGGTCAGTATTGTAGGAAATACAATCTGCCTCAGCAGCTCAGTAAGTGTTTACTCACAACCTCATTGCGCAGAGTCTTGACTACTTGTCAGTTGTGCTATGGAAGTATAGAGTGTGGGTGCAGGGAGGGGAGGGCTGACATGTGGCAGAGAATTTGCTGGGGAGACAAAGCATACTGTTGTCGTCTTTAACAGCAAGGATAGCTTTCCCACATGCTGAGGCATGTGTAGCTGTTAGTGGGCAGCAAGTTTCATAGCACTTTTCCCCTAGTTATTTACATAGTGCAGGTGGGAGACTGTGACCCCATTTGTAGTGAGGGTGAGACCCTGACAGCCCCAGAAGACATCTGGAGAGGCTGAGCCTGTGTTCATGTAACCTTTGAATGCAATGCCATTTGTAATTAAGACCAATTAATGGGTATTTTTGTTTCCCTACTCACCTAACCAAGAGGGAGAGTATAATGTAACCATAACATCTAAAAGCAGAGATAACAATGTCTTACCTTCTATTATAATATAGTATTAATAAACCATGTGTTGGATATTTGAATGTGGTTGCCAGCTTAGTAGCCACCCTGATTATTCTCATAACAATCCTAAAGTACTGTAGTTATGTTCCTGGTGTAGGTAATGAGACAGGGAAGACTAGCTGTCAATTCATTATGCAGAGAGCAAGGGCTCTACATGGGGACTGTTGGTGAAAAACTCATAGTCTTTCCCACGAGCCAGGCTGAAAAGCATAGAGAACAATATAGGAAAGAAAAGACCATGTTCCCCCATCAGGAAGTCTCCCAGGCTACTACTTTGGGAATTTCATCTGGACAGTATGGTGCTCTTCACTGAAGATTGTTTAAACATTTCTCTGTCCCCACACTTTCCTAGGGAGGTTCTCAAAACAGCTTTGATTTAACTCATGCTGTACAGGGACCCCAGAGATGAACTGACTGAACCCTCCATGGTGTCTCCCACATCTCATGTGAGTGCACCTGCTCTTTGGAGTTCTTACCCCAGTACAATTGTTAGAGTGTCCCTAACCAGAAACATGTAGGTCTCCTTACCTAAAAGAGAAACTACTAGCCCAGCCACCTCTGCCCATCTGGCAAAGTGACAACTGGGCCAAGGTGCTACCCTGCAAGGTCACAGGTGTTAATACTGTGAGGTTATTGAAAGTGTATTCTATGACAGTTTAGAAACATGTTAAAGAGTATTCTTTGTAAAGGCAAGGACTAAATAGTTGAAAATTCCTGTCTTGGTGGCAGACACCCAATCATGAATGATCTGAAGCCAAAACCTCAACCATCTACAAAAACAAACAAACAAACAAACAAACAAAAAAAGGCTGTATGGATAATAGCTAAGTTCTAAAACGTCTTATTCTTCCTGTTGTTAAGCATCACTAATGGCCTCTCATTGGTCACCTGTCCTCTTTACCACCTACCTGTGTGATTTAGGTCAAAGAATTGCAACTGTGAATAGAATAGTGTCTTACTAATCTCTTCTTTCGTTAATGCCAGTCTGGAGCAAGTCACAAAGCAGCCCTTGTGAGCACAGCTGGCAGCTGTTCCCCATCACTGCAGGCTCCAAGAGGGGCTGCCATAAGAGGCTGAGTAGAGCCTGTCATAAAAATGTGCTGGCCGCTTACCTGTAATCAGGGCCCACATCATAGTGGGTGTGGGTGATTGTCTCAGCTCTGTGTGGGAAGATGGCAGACCTCTTTTATCTGTTGGGAACTAAAGCAATGAGTGTACTGGCAGTACCTGTACCCCTCCTCATATGTGTTGTATGCTCATGTCACCTTAATGAAGAAAATAGTCTGTCCTGTCTGGTTTTGGAACATGGACAGCAGTACAGGAAGCTCCTAGCCATGCTTTGGCCCAGCCCTGATGAAGGAGTTCTACTAAGTAGACTGAAGAGGAGAGAGCATCAGGATGTAATGCCAGAGTTTCTAGACTTGGGTCATTTCGCCATCACAGCAGCTGTGCAACTTTGGGTGAGTGATTTGACCACTCTGAGCTTCAACTCCTCAACTGCAAATGTGTTTTCAATAGTTACTTCTTCTTGGGATATTTGCATGAATGGAATCACATGTGTGAAGGATGCTTTGGAAAGCTAGTTGGGATTATAGGTTTGATGTAACGTGATGTCAGTGGTGCTGGTTTTACTATTACCATCCAGATACATTTTGTAAGCCATCTTAACTGCTGTGTAGCAGGTGAGCTACCTTTTACACTTAGAGGAGCAAAGGTGTAGTTGCTCAACACAGAGTAATTTTCCTAGAGTCAGATTTGGATGTGACAGACTTCTTGGAAAGTCCTATCTGCTTCCTTCATTACACAATGAGGGTTACAGCATAAGAGAAACACGAATGGGAACTTGCTCTCCCACAGATCCCACACAGCACACCAGTACTGAATAGGACACTTGATGCTGTATTAATCTCCTACAAAGCTCACCGGTGAAATTGGGTGTTTGACAGCATCCTCTTGATTCAGTTTTCTAAGTCCTTAACTGGATCCTTATGTGCATGTCCCTCATCTCTGTTATAGCAACTTTCACAAAATCTCTTTTCCCCTAGATTTTTTTAGCTCTCATGTAGGATGAGTTGCTTATTCATCTTTGTGCCTGATAAACAGAATCCTGCGAGTGGCACATATATCAGTTTTCTACTTCTGTGTAACAATTTATCACATACTGAATGGCTTCAAACAGTACCCACTTATTATTTGACAGTTCTGTGGGTCCAGAACCCAGCAGGACCTCACGAGGCTGAAACCAAGGTGCTGTCCAGGCATGACTGCATTCTCATCTGGAGGCTCTGGGACAGAATAAGTTTCCAGGCTCATTTAGATCCTTACAGACATAGGCCTGTGGTCCCTTTTTCCAGCTAGTCCCAGAGACCACACTCGGCTTCTAAAGGCTATGCTCAGGTGCCTGCCCTGTGTTCCCTCCACCTTCAGCTGCAGAAAAACTCCCTCCTGTTGACTTCCCCTGTCTCTGACTTCTAGACATATTGCAAGGGCTCCTATGGTCAAGTCAGGCCTGATGGATAATCTTCTATCTTAAAGGCAACTGCTACAAAACCCTAGTTACATCTGCAAGATTCCTTGGCAGCACTCCCCATATCAGGTTTTGTTGAGTGACTGGGAGAAGGTATGCACCAGAGAGCAGTAGTCTTGGGGCCAACCTAGAATTCTGCCTGCCATATCCACACAAAACTAGTTCATAAAATATTTGTAATGTGATTGAAAAGGATAAGTCATATTTTTCTCCATTTGTAACTTAAATTGCCAGAGGGTGTCTTTGCCATAGACCAGGGTTTCCAAATGTCCCTAGCTGAAGGCTAGCTTCATTAACACCAGCTGACCCCCTTTCAGATGCAGATTCCTAGATCCCAGGGGATTCGATTTGGTGCTGGGGAGTGAGATACCTGCCTTCTAAGGGCTCTTCATATGGGATTCTGGTGTGTAGACTTTGGGGAAAGAATCAAGGGGTACATTTTCTCTCTAGGGCTCATCTAAAAATGACTGGAATCAGCTCTTGCACCTAGAGAATTTGCCAGATGGACTTAAAAGTCAGCATTCACCAAAGAGATCCTGCTGGGAAGAATTCAGGGACCCTTTTCCAGGGCAACTTGGGTTCTCAGCTCACCATGGATTAAAAATGCTGTTCAAGAAAACAAGACATGTCTTGGGGTCCAGAAAAAGAAATGCAGAAATCAGTACCTTGTTCAGAAGAGGAGATAAGAACAGCTGATTCTTACATCTTATTAATAAGCAGAACAATTTGTAAAGTGACAGCAGGGCACATCTACCTTGTGACAATTTATGGGCCAATTAAAGGGGGGAATCATAGAGCCATCAACTTACTGCATTTACTCATTTCATCAGCACTGACTAAGCCAGGTTATGAGAGATGGGCCCATGGAAGCTTTTGTACCACAGTAGAGACAGGCAAGTACTCAAACTCTGAGAGTCAGCAAACACTTATGTTGGTGTGCATGAAATACTGAAGCAGTGCATGGTCTTGCTACACTCAGAGGAAACCTAGAAGATGGTAAAGGCAAGGTTATGTTTGAGGCCAACTTTCCCAATTCTCTAACCAGGTCAGCCATGGCAGGCCACACCCTCAGTGGGCAGCCAGCATTTCAGCAGCCAGAGTGGACCCCCACAACTCACACCTGAAACTCCCTCTGAAGCCGGGCCATGCTTAGCTGTCTAACAGGGCCAGAAATAGGGCTTCCTCCACTTGGGTGAAGTAAGATAATTTCTAATGATTCTTCCCACAATAAGTCTTAACAAGTCAGTGTGACTAGAAATTATATTGAAATACTAACTTATATTTTATTCTAATTGTTAGTGATCCCTGCCCTCATCTACCCTCTTCTAAGATGGTAGCCAAACTTTGTATTCCTCTTCTGGGTTGGGCACCAAAAAAAGAGAATGTCTGTTACTGAGCTGAAGCAGCAGTATCCAGGCACCCAGAAGGCAACCATCCCTTACTTTTGTTTTTTGGGTCAGTGGAGTGTGTGAGAGATGCCAGACAGGAAGGAAGTTTGGAGCTGGAAAGATTATCATAGTTTATGGGGCTCATATTAGATACCTGGTAACCAGGGCTGCTTCTAACACTGACAGTGCAGAGTGCTGCTATCAGTGACTTCATGTGTTGGCCTTGACCACGTGGTCTGTATGCTCCCATACAAGCCTACCTATGACAATAGCAAGAGAAGCTTCAAATCCAAGGGCAAAGTCTGTGGTCAACAACAACCACATCTCTATCTTTCATGAGCAGGATCCTGCTGACATGCAATGGTTAATGGATGCTCTGTGAAGTCTACTGGTGACATCAATGCCTTAAAGAAGGAGGGGTTCTCTTGAGTAGCCAGGCCAAAGGGTTACCATCTCAGCTCCTTCTATTGATGTCCCATATTTGTGATGGAAATGAGAGTACAACTCACTTCAGTCTCAGCAATGCCTTCTGTACCATGAACCACTTGCCTGGGCAAATTTAGTGTCACAGAGAGGCTCATGACATGATCTATGTCATCTTGCCATCCAGAAGATTTGGCTAGCTGTGACAAGGTAAACGTTAATCTGCCCAAACACCATCCCTGCATCACAGGCATACCAGGTTGGGCAAGGCCATCACTGAGCTGAATGGGATGCTGTCTTGCACAGGCTTGCATGCCCCTATACCCAATGTGTCTGCCATTGAACTGATCTACTTATCTTAAGAAATATGTTAAATGCAATGACATCAAGAAAGTGGTGAAGCGAGTATTATAGGGATCCCCTACAAGACATTCTTTTTTTCAGTAAAGACAAAGTCATCCTCTGAGACTTGACAGTGACACCCATTCCCCCAACTTCAGTACTAGGGCTGGCATAGTTCTGGGTGACTGCTTTGTTAAGCTATTTTATGTTAAACTTTGTTAAATTTAGCTACAGCAACCAGTTCATGCATCTCACAATCTTCATTTTCTCTAAGAAGTAAGAGCCCTGGACCAACCAGCTGCTAGGGAATCCTCACCTCAATTCAATCTCCCAACAAGTAATCATCTCTCAGTCTTCACTTTGTTCTCATCTCGAGCTCCTTGAAACAGGGGTGCCATGCACCCTGGAGTACCATTAACAACCACTACCCTATACTCAGCAAGCTAAAAATCATGCATTGGCAAGCTTCAGATTACGAGGATGAAATAAAACAATTGATCAAAGTAAATATGAACAGTCCTTGAAATCACACCAGATTGTCAAGTTAATGTTTTCAGTTGCATTGAAAAAGAAAAAAAATTCCAGTAAGGAATTCGACAAAATTGTCTTAAAATGACCAAGTCCTACTAGTGACTATTGCTGTTCAGTCATGCATTATCCCTGTCAATTTTCATAGACTGTGAATCTCAAAAGGTGAATTTTTGCTACATATAGTGATAATCTTTTTATTTTTGACTTTACTCTGGAAGGATTAAAAAGAAAGTATATTAAATCATACAATTAATCCTCTTCCCTTTTTCCAATAGAATTTTACCCCTGTGGTAGAAATGACCTCATAGAAAGTCAGCATTGCATTGTGAGGAATCTGCACCGAGAAAGATGAGTCTCCAAATGGCAAGGAAACCAAGGTTTCTGGCAAGTTTCCCATAGGGCGAAGCAACTTCAGCAGGTTTTGGGGTGAAGGTAGTTTGTCCTTTGCCTGACTCCTCTACCATCCTGTGATGCCCCTCTCCTGTCCCAGCAGCTCCCATACTAGCCTCTTGTCTTTCTCATTTAAATTGGGGATTTAGCACCAGCTCTCATTCTCATTTCTAATCCTAAACCCACTGGTTCAACTCTTTCTATTGAAGTCAAATGTTAGCTTATTAACAAATATCCCTCTTTCCCCTAGAAATATTCACTTCCCTGAAAGGTGTAGCTTAAGAGACCTAACTTGGAACTTTAGCAGCATATTCTTTTCAACACTTCTCATCAATCTGCACCTCTGGTTGTGCTATTGACACAGCAAAGGTTATAGCACCCACCTATGCCCAACAAGTTTTTATTGTGGTAAAATATACATAATAGAAAATTTACAATTTCATCCATTTTTAAGTACAATTGACCCTTGAAGATCTTAGGAGTTGGGGTTCCAACCACCAACACAGTTGAAAATTCCAATATAACTTAAGTTGGCCCTCTGCATATGCAGATTCTCAACTGCAGATCAAAAATACAAATTCAATGGCATGAAGTAAGTTCACATTGTTATGCAACCATCACTATCATCCATCTCCAGAATGTTTTCAACATCTCAGACTGAAATTCTGTATCTATTAAACAATAACACCTCAATCTCTCTTCTTCTCACCTCTGGCCACCACCATTTCTAACTCTATAAATCTGACTACCATAGCTATCTCATATGAGAGGAGTAATACAATTATTTTTTTCCTTTTGTGAATGTCTTATTTCACATAGCATAATGTCTTAAAGATTCATCCATGTTGAGGCATGCATCATAATTTCCTTCCTTTTCATGGCTGAACATTATTCAATTGTATATGTATAATACATTTCATTTATCCATTCATTTGTCAATGAATAGGACTTGTTCCATCTTATGGTTCTTAAAAATAATATTATGACTATGAATGTATAAACATCTATTCAAGCCCCAGCTTTCAATTATTTTCAGTATGTACCCAAAAGTGGAATTGCTGGATCAAATGATAATTTTATGTTCAAGTTTTGAGTAATTATCATACAGTTTTCCACAGCAGCTGTACCATTTTGCATTACCACCAGAGGTACACAAGGGTTCCAATTTCAAATTCTCCACATCCTTTCCACACTTGGTATTTTCTCTGTGTGTGTGTGTGTGTGTGTGTGTGTGTAGTAGTAGTAGTAGTAGTAGTAGTAGCTATCTTAATGAGTGTAAATTGATATCTCATTGTGGTTTGTTCCCAGCTTTATTGAAGTATAATAGACAATTAGTTGTTCATATTTACATAATACAATTCAATTAGGTTTTTTTCCAATTATATTTGGCACACAATAACATATTAATTTCAGTTGTACAGCATAGTGATGAGAGATCTATATAACTAATAAAGTGGTCACCCCACTAAATCCTTTTCCCCTTACATATTTTTACAACATTGTTGACTATTTTCTTTATGCTACTCTTTATATCTCCATGACTATTGTGTATCTATCCATTTGTACTTCTTAATCTCTTTGTCTTTTTTCACCATCCTCTAATGCCCCTCTCACCTAGTAGCCCTCAAAATATTCTCTGTATCTATTTTTTTTCCATTTTAGTTGTTGTTTTTTGTTCTTTAGATTCCACATGTACTTGAAATCATGTAGTGTTTGTCTTTCTCTATCTGACTACTTCATTCAGTGCAATATCCTGTAGGTCCAGCAAGGCAATATCTTTTGTCATCCCCTTCCTTTTAGTCTATGTGTGTCTTTTAATCTGCAGTGAGTCTCTTGTAGACAACATATGTAGGGGTCTTGTTTTTTTATCCATTCATCTTCCCTATTTTTTGGTGGAAGCACTTAATTCTTTTCCTTTGAGGTATTTGTTGATATATAGTTATTATCATTTTTTATTCCTGTTTTTGATATATGTTTTTCTTCTTAAAGAAGTCCCTCCAATAATTCCTGTAATAATGGCTTGTGTTGATGAATTCCTTTAGCTTATTTTTGTCTGAGAAACTCTGTATCTGTCCTTTGATTCTAAATGATAGCTTTGCTGAATAAAGTATTCTTGTTTGTAGATCCTGGGTTTTCATCATGTTGAATATTTTTTACCAAGCCCTTCTGTCCTGCATAGTTTCTTTTGAGAAATCATTTGCCAGTCTTATGGGTGCTCCCTTGTAGGTAACTAATTGCTTTTCTCTTGCTGCTTTTAAGATTCTCTCTTTGTATTTAACCTTTGACATTTTAATTATGATGTGTCTTGGTGTGGGCCGCTTAAGGTTCATTTTTTGGGGACTCTCTGAGTTTCCTGGGGTTGTATGTCTATTTCCTTCACCAGGTGAGGGAAGTTTTCCATTTTCATTTCTTCAAATGTATTTTTAACTTCTTTTTCTCTCTCTTCAAATAGACCTATGGCATGGATGTTGTCATCCTTAATTTTGTCCCATAAGCTCCTTAAATTATTATTATATTCTTAGTTACTTTTTTTGGTCGTTCTGATTAGGTGTCTTTGGCTTCCCCATTCTCTATATCAGTGATTCGATCCTCTTCTTCATCCACTCTGTTGATTCCTTATGTTATACTCTTTATCTCAGCTAATGTATTCTTCATTTCAGACTGGTTCCCTTATATAATTTCCATGTCCATTTTTATGTTTTTTATCTCTTTGTTAAAATTCTCACTGAGCTCATCTACACTTCTCTTAGTTTCATTGAACATCTTTATAACCAGTATTTTGAACTGCATCTGTTAGATTGCTTAACTTTATTTTTCCTTTGTCTCTGTTCTGTTCTTTCATATGGTTTCTGCTTCTTTGTCTTCCCATTTTGGCTCCTTTCTGTGCTTTTTTTTATGTACTAATTGAAGTTTCTAAGTTTCCCAGTTTTATTAGCAGGGCTTTGTGCAGTAGATGCCCAGTGGCACAGTCCTGAGAGGGGTTCATCTGCAGGCAGAGTTTAGCCCCAGCCTGTGCCCCTTTGGGGCCACTAGTTAAGATTCAGCAAGCAATCCACAGATGTTGTGCTTACAGTTGCTTCAAGAAAACATGCCAAAAACCAAGGCCAGCTGCCACTGGAGTGAGTTTTGGCACTGCTCAGCAAGTGGTACAGGACTCACCAAGGACACAACTGGATGTGGTTGGGGTGGGGCCATGAGTTAGGGGAAGTGAAGTGTCAGGGAATTCTCTGGGTGAAGCAACCTCTGTTATCTAGTTCCTTGATGTCTCAGCTATGGCAGCACTGAGTTTGCACACTGGTAGCAGGAAGGGCTCCACATAGGAATAATGAATATTGCAAGCAGTTCTGCCCAGAAGAAATCCTTGCCTCTGGCACTCACTCCAAATTCTCAGTGACCCCCTGCAAGTCTCTGGTGCCCCCTCCCCCAGCCACCAGCTGGGAGCTGGTGCTCAGAGCGAGTGAGTCTGTCACCTCAAAAGTCCAGTCTCAGACATGGCCCCTTTAAGAGGAACGTCCATAGCAACTGGCTGCAGCTGCTCTCTTTGCCCCCTGCTATCTCCAGCTGTTGCTGGGTGATTTCTTATTTCTCTCCCTAGTTGTAGGACTTCTGTTCATTTAGACCCCAGGTGACTCAGCTTGATGTTTGTTCCATGTTTCCATCACAACTTTTATGTGGTCCCAAGAGGAGATGAATCAAGGTTCTATCATCTATGCTGTTTTGCCCAGTCTCTCTCATTGTGGTTTCAGTATACATTTCCTTAATGATTAGTGATGTTGAGCACATGTGCTTATTGGCCATTTGTTTATCTTCTTTAGAGAAATGTCTTTCTTTACCCATATTTAATCAGGTTATTTGTTTTCTTATTGAGTTGTAATAGCTCTTTATATATTCTATATGTTGACCTCTTATAAGATATGTGACTTGCAAATATTTTCTCCAGTTCCATGGGTTGGTTGCATTTCCACTCTATTTTATTTATTTTCATTGTGGTTTGTAATGTTTGTAATGGGAATTAAATAGACCTTTCTTACTAGAGACACCTCATTGTTGGGAGAGCAAGTGAGACATATAATAAAAGTTAGATGACTAAGGAATGCTAAAAATTACAACTAAACTGGATAGTTAAGAAAAGCTCAAATGTGTATGCTGCAGGAACAGTGAGTGGAATAGAGCAGCATACAATTCTAGCTTATTATTACTTTTCACAATGACTGGTTTTTATTCTAATGCCCACCACATCACTTGTCTTTCATTTCCTTATCATGTGTGTTTGTGCCTTATAATCTGTGTATTGAAATATATATGAGATTGTTATAACTTATCTTTTACCTGCCCTTCATATTATAATTAGGGCATTAAATTGACTTGAATCTTAATATTATTTGAAGTGACATATGCATGTAAATAATATTACCTTTTAGTTTTATTTCAGAAGAACAGATGGGTGTTAGTTATTTCTTATAAAAGTGGACTGAGGATTAGGGCTCCAAACTGTTTTCCTTAATTGGCCAGATAATTTTCCTTCAGTGGGAAAGATCTATGAAGCCCTATTTGGCCTCATCTCCAAGATATGTTCTCTGAGTCAGCTTTTACCACCAACAGTGACAACAACAAAAATGAAATGCTGTTATCCACCTGGCCCTTTAGGTTATTTGTCAAATGGTCCAGGAGCCAGGTATTCCTCACCAATGTTGGTCTTCCAACCACTGATATGGAGCAGGGTGGTCAGACAGCCTGAAGACCATTCAGAAAGCTTTAACTGCCAAAGGAGAAATTTGACACAGACTCTGTCCACCCCCTTTCATTTGTTCAGTATTGTGCTTGTCACAGAACTGAGACTCCATTTCTGCTTTTCATGGGCCAAGGGTTCCTGAAAATCACCAAAGTTTTCTTACTCTCCTTCAACAATTCTCCTCCTACCAATCAACTGTCCCCTACAATTGCTCCCTTGGATGTTGAAAACCATTAGCCATGTTCTACAAATGGGGAAATAGAGGCACAGAGAGATTAAGGAACTTGTTCAAAGTCAAACAGCCTGGACTTGAACCTTAGTCTTCTACTATCTCCAGTGCAAAGGTATTTTCACATTTCCTGTTTACAGAATTCATGCTTTCTCACTGTGCGTAGGCAACAAAGGTCCTCTGAGTTGAAAGGGTCTGAGTATGCTTAGTCACTCAATCAGCATAGGGATCCCCTGTTGGGCTAAGCCTGTCACTTTTAGAGTCAAATGTTCTCGAACAGCCCTTTCTCTCAGGAGCTCCTGACACTTGTTGCTGAGTTCTTCCCTACATTCACTAGAGCTTCTAATTCTGCTGGAGGCATAATGGATCTATTCTTTGAGCCAACTCCACACGTGAACTACTGTCCTGCTCTCCTTCTCATCTCTCCTTTTGTAGCTAAACTTCCCCAGGGTCATGTTATCCTTCTCAATAATGCACATGCATGCATCATTTCCACTTGTGACTATTCTCTGCTGCACTGTCAAATTAACACTGTTCTTTTTGAAAGATTACCTATTAAATTTGTGCTTCCCAATTTGAGGCCAGCTTCTTGCTTTTCAAAGGTATTTTGAATCCTGCAAGTTTGTAAAGAAAATCAGCAATGTGTTCCTGTCCCTCCATGTCCAGAATTTGTTTATGCCTAAATATGATCAATTTGCCTCACACTAGTTGTAAAGATGGAGGACTGGACACAGTTCAGTGGCCTCCATCTTCTGAGGATGGAACCCATGGTATGAGGCCAAAGACCTGCTTCCTGCCACTTCAACCAATGCCACTGCCACTGACACACACACACACACACTCACAGACACATATATGCCCACACATACACATACAAACACACATTCATGCACACACAGGCACACACACACATACTCACACATACATGCATACTAATATATACTTACACACATACATACATTCACAGGTGAATACATACTCATATGCACTCACACAAACACAAACACACACACATACATACCTACTCACATACACTCACACACTAACTCAAACACACACTCACACACAGCCCTCCTGGTACCTCACCTGGGCACCATCTCCACTCTTTGTGCCCCTTGTTAATGTTCTAGCTCCTCAATTCTTCGCCACCCTCTGCTCTGTCTGCTGCTCCAGATCCTCTGCCAACCTCACTCTAGATTTATCCTGAAAAGAGTTCAACACATAACCCAGTTTCCAAGAGTAGATCTAGATGAGATAATTTCTGTTATATAGGACATGGTTCTGGCTGCACTCAGGAGATGCCCTCATTCCAGATAGAGACCATTCTTTGCTCACCCCGCCTCACTGGTACTCTGGCCACACCTCTGCCCTGAACTCACTCTCTATGAGGCACTCCAGGCTTTCACATTCAGGAAGCATCATAAATTTCGCACTCAGGAGTATGACCATGGGTATAATGGTGCCCTGAGGAGTTGGACAAAACTGCGGGGACTGGTTGAATTCTACTTAGTACAAGAATATCTTTTCTGCCTTAGGCTGTTCAACCATCCCTGCCTGTGGAAACTCTCTGTTTTCTTGATCGTGAGGATGGCATGGTCCCTAAACCTCCCCATGGCCACCCATGTTCCACCTCCTTTGGGGCTCTCTCCTTCACTGTTCATCAGGGACATAGTTATTTCTTAGCATTGGCTCCTAGGGCTTCTTCTGTGCTCTATCTTCATTCTTAATCGATGCGATGTCATCAAGCCATGCAGTTGTCAGTGCATCTAAATACCTATGGCAACTGCTATACATGCCAAATTCCGATTCTTTGTTCTGAACTCTGCCTGCATTCTCCTGTGTGTACCTGCCTCCTGACATCCCACTTGGATGTCGAACAGGCACTTGGAACTCAACTTTGGTCTGTGCTCACACTTTCCTCTGCTCCCCCTAAGCACTGATGATCATGGTGATGGGCAGCATCAAACCAAAGCATCACTTTGATTGATCTCTTTTCTTTGCAACTTCCTTTCAATATCAGTAGTTCTCTTGGTTCTGCCTCCATATTAAGTCAAATATATCCAGTTCTTCCTACTACCTCCCCTGCCCCATCTTGGTCACCATTGTCATCATCTACTCTCAAACTTGTAGTAGCCTTGTGACTATTTTATCAGCTTCCTCTCTTGCTTCCTACAATACATGCTCTGAGCAGCAGCCCATGTGTTCTCATTGGAGAAGTCAGATCAGGGAACTGCCCTGTTGAGACTCCTTATCTCTACCAAGGCTTCCACTGAACTTAGGGTAATATGACCTATGAGGTACCACAAGGGCCAGCCTGCTCACCTTCCAGATGCATCTTGGGCCACTCTCCTCCTGGCCTAATGCAGTCCAGCCACATTGACCTGCTTTCTCTCCTTCAATGATCCAAGCTTATATATGACTAAGGAACTGTGCACAGGCCCTTCCTTCTACCTGCTTGTTCTTCCCCAGAGGCTCACATGGCTGCTCCTTCCAATAACGGAGCCCAGCTACAGGTTACTTCCTCAGAAACATCTCCAATCACGTAGTGTGAAGTGAGACCCTCTCCCTGTGACCCCCTTGTACACTGCCTTATCTTTATTGTCTTCATAAGCACTTACCTTAATTGTAGGATTACTTTTTTCTTCCCCCCAGTAGAATATGTCCCTTGAGTACATGGACAAGACAGTTTTGTCTATATTTTATTTCCTGTGCCCCATGACCTGGCATGTATAATGCAGTCAATAAATATTTGTTATGAATGATTAAATAACTAAGCAACAAATACTGACCTCTATCAGTGGTTCTCAACCTAAGACACAAAAGAATCAAATGTCAGCTTTAAAATATATAAACACTGAGGCCCCATAACCAGAATTTCTGATTTAATTGTTCTGGAGAAGGGCCCAGGCATCAGTATTTGTTAAAATTAATCATGTGAATCAAATGTGCATCCAAGGTTTAGAGTCACCGTAAATGCAGGCTTCAGTCCTCAATCTCTATACTCTCAACCTCCAACTCCTCCAAAGGACTCCAGGAAAGGACCTACTGTAGGAAGAGAGACTCACCTGGATGGTGTAGCCAGTACTCAGAAAGGCACTGAACTGAGTGATTATTGGGCAGGTCTTAAAATGTAACAAAATGTAATTGGGCTGAGTTTATGATAAAATAGCCTCAGATTGGTGGGTGCAATAAAAGGAGGGTCTTAAAGTGAGTTCTGATGAGCAGAATCTTTGCTGAGTCTTACCTTTCAGGAGTATGGGTTTCTTGGAGCATGTAGCCTGTTGTGTTGGCTTGTTTTTTGACTTGTTTTTCGCTTGGTCCCTGTAGTATTTAACACAAAGACAGTAAATCATGTTATCTTCAGTTCTCAGTATTAGCTAGAGGAAGATTTAAAAGCAAGTATGAATCTATGAAAAAAAAAAAGTCTATTCAAGGTAAATGAAAATTCATATGTTCATGAGAAGAAAGCAAATGCAACAACCTCTGTAGTCACTGGGGGAGCAGAGATTAAAAGCTTCCTTGCCCCTTTGGGATAACTACTAATTTTTATGTTAATATTAAATCATTGCATGATTAGTAACATAATTAAATCTGTTAAGTACAGTTTAATCAACCAATCTAACATTTTTGCAATGAGTGAGACTGTCAAGAATATGAATGTATTAGTGAATTTGTATTTAGTATTTGTATTTAGAATTTGTTCTAAATGATGCAATACGATAATGCTGCATCCAATTGAAAAATAAAAATCAGGAAACTGATTAGAGATAATCATAAAAATATATTTATTTTGTTAAATATGTTGAAAGTGGTGGGGCTAAGAGAATACATAGTAACTTATTTAGTGCTTTGCCAAAGGAGAATATGAGAAGAGGTGAACCTAAGGAAGTAGGCATCACCAGCCACCTATACTACATCCAGAAAGATCATCATGTGATGTCATAGCTCAGAGGCTGATTGATTGGGAAATTTTTGTTAATACTTTCTCCAAATCCAGCTGCTGCATCAGCTAATTAACCACCTCATTGAGTCTGGACATCAAATCCAGTTGTCTTGATTTAGATCCTTGCTTTTTATATGCACAATGTATCAAAACAGGATCTTTCTGGAAAGTACATTTATATCATACAAATATTTAAATTGATTACAAAGCTAAGTGAAAATAAAATTAAACACAATATCCGCAAGTATGCCTGGTTTTAAAGTATTTTAGACCAAATGTTTAACTAAAAAGTTCTTGTGGAGAGACAGGCAGTATGACCACAGGAGCTCTTTCTAGTTGCCTTGGCAACCAGATGGCTAGGTCAGAGGCTATCTCTCACCATTGGGTAGTGAGCTGTGGATGCCTCCAATCCTTAGCTTCAGACATAATTTTCCTTTCTATGACGACAGTACCCTTCTCACTTTGCAATTAATTTACTGCACTTTCTCTTTGCTTTGGATGTTCTTGGTTTTGTCTTTTTCATACTCCTGGATTGTAAGGCCTTCACAGGAAGAGGCTGTGTTGTAATCATCTTTATATCCTCTGTAGCATCTAAGAAGACATCTTACACTCATTAAGTGCTTGAATGAACTGAATCTCTGGCCTGCCTACTGTTTTGAGGGCAGGATGTTTATTGTGGATTCAGAATTCACCTTTTCAAGGCAATATTTCATGATTTCTCAGGAGTTCCTCCCGATCAGTAGCCAAGGACTCAGCCTTGCCTTCAGAAGTCTGGCCTGAGTGGGGGTGAACAAAGGGTACAGGAAAATATAGTAGAAAAATAGCAGTTGTCCTCAGCTGATTGAAATTCAACAGATTCCCTGCAGATTTATTTTCTAAATGGCTTCTAATTTCCCTAAGTGGTTTGTCCTTTTTCCCTTATATGTGGGCATCCAATGAGCAGGGACTGGTGCCATAAATTTTTGACATTCCCTCCTTGGCAACATACTCTAATTATAGAGTACTGCTTGTTATGCAAGCCAAAGGAAAGAGTAAATTCATTCGTTCATTTTTGCGTTTACATTTGACTTCAAAGATGAACGTCTTTCCCGTCTCTCTTGGAGCTGAAGCAATTTCTGACCCTTTGCAAAGGTGGGTGCCAGATGCTTGTGTTCACTCCACAGTCCCTGAGTGGGGGTGTCTGTCTCCTTTGCCTCAAGAACGAGTTGTGCATCTCCAGACTCCTGGTGTCCTTTTGCAGAATGTCAAGAAGAGTATCCTTTTGATGTGTGAGTCTCTCCCCCTGTTCCCAGTAGCAGGTAACAAGAGAGAGCCTCTTAGATACACATTCAGGGAGAGAATTCTCCTAGAAACATTCCCAGATGCCCTCAAGGCTGTGACTTCAAGGGAAAAAGTATAAAGGGCTTGTGTTTAGTGCACATTGAATGCTAGCAAGAAGCTTCAGACAAAGCATATGGCATGGTGAACCTTTTCAGCATGAAGAAAAGATGCTATCATTCTCCCCAATTCACAGTTTAGACCTGAGGCCTAGAGAGATCAACTAGCTCTCAAAAGACCAATCTTGCTCTCTGTCTCACAGAGTTAATAAGTCACAGAACAGCCTTTTGACCCAGAGATCTACCTCCTACACAGGATGCTAGGATGCTTCCTAAAAGCAGGCTCCTTTTATGGATCTTAGCTGTAGAGTCTTATAAAGTTAGAATTGGCAGAAATTCTATTTCAAGTGATAAATCCAACTATAGGTGTGGATGAACAATGTGCTAGAGAGTGTTTGGGACCTTGAGGAGGTCTTGAAACCCAAATGTCTTAGGCAGGTTCTCCCAAACTCAGATGCCAAGGTGAGGATCCATGGACAAGTGACTGGTAATGGAAGAAGTCCCAGGAGAGGCAGTCAGGGAGCAGGAGAGGAGAATGGGAAAAAGTCATATAAGGCAGGATGTCAGGGGAGTCCTGCAGGAGGGAGCTGCAGCCTAAATCTGCAGAGGGCTCTAGAGTGTAAGTGACACCTCTGAGTTTGTTCTGCCTGTAGCAAGGGAGTATGTATGTCTACATGCCCATCACTGGTTACTGGACACCAAGGAGGACAAAACCACAAGTACGTCCAGCTCTCTGAGCTTTAAGGGTAAGCTCAAGTCCTCTGAAGAAAGTACAAGTGCTAGAGTAAGGAGAATAGCATGCAGGAATTATGGGGTGGGGACACAGTTCAGTCAGATAAAGGAATCAGGGGGTGTCTGGGTAGAGACAGTGAGGATCCATAGCATAGGTTCCCCACTATTAGTATGATGTTCCACATGGACCCAGAACTATGCCCCTTTACTGCACAGTCCCACAACTTCATCAGAGAGTATGGTGAACTAGGAGACTGTCCAAATGTATGCAGTGAAATAGATCAAGGAGATTGGAAAATAGCTTTGGAAAGAAATGTTGACAGAATTAAATATTTAACCTCAAGAAAAGGTGAAATAGTGATCCAGTAAATGCAAGTAAATAGAGACAATGGAAAGAGAATGATAGCTGATTCAGTGACTAAATAGCTATACTATATGACTTAATGGACAAGAAGAGGGACTAGTGTCAGACCAAAGTGAAAAGAGCCTAACAAGGAATGATAGCCCTCAGAAGGCACTGAGTGGTGTGCATTTGGCATGCTTGGGATCTGCTGTATAGTGTGACTCAGGGTCCCTCCTAAACTGACTTATGAGCATAGGAGTATGACACACAGAACATTTCTGAGCATCTCTGAGAATGTGAATTTGGGGGCAGAAGTGTGTAAAGTTTAGGATGAGACAAATCCAGGATAAGTTGATTTTCCACATACCCCTCGGTCTTGTGTGAGGGTAGTGGAAACAGTTGAATTTTTCCAAGCATGGGCCTGATATCAGTATGCTTCAAGTTATGGCTCCTTCCAGCTGAGTGATTTATGGACAAAAAGAGGGGCCTCAATTTACCTCTTTAGGGCTCAAGTCTCTCCCTTGTGTGGAAGGAATGGTTCCTGCACTCAGTGGGCACAGACACACTAGAGCTGGGAACAAATAATGAAATATCATCTAAAATGGCTCTTTAAATGTGAAATACAAGCCAGTGTCTGGTGGAAAGGTGGTGTTCACTGCTGCTTACAAGGGTTTAAAACATTCATCTGCTCAAGCAGAATTTATCTGAGGCAACACAGTGTCATCAAGGGATGCCCAAAGCATACTGAATATCCGGCTCAGATAATTTATATTTCTTCCAGCCATTGACATAGCACCTTTCATCATATCAGTGTTGTGTGTAAATATAAGCTCATTCATCCTCTTGATGCCCTTGGGTATGAGTTAAAATCAAAAATTAGTATCTCCATTTTGAAGATACAAAAACTGAGAAATGAATCAAGTCACTGCTTCCTGAGTCTGAAACAAAAGCAGGTTTCACTGTACGCTTTCTCCCTTACATTCCTGTTTCCGCTCTATAAGCCAAGACTTCAAGGCTCTTTACTGCTTTTTATGCTCTGATACTTTTTCTTCGTCTTCATCTTCCTCTCTTCCTCCTCTCCTCTTCTTCCTCTTCTTCCTGCTCATCTTCCTCCTCCTTTTCCTCTTCTTTCTTCTTTCTTTCTTTCTTTCTTTCTTTCTTTCTTTCTTTCTTTCTTTCTTTCTTTCTTTCTTTTTCTTCCTCCTTCCTTCCTTCCTTCCTTCCTTCCTTCCTTCCTTCCTTCCTTCCTTCCTTCCTTCCTTCCTTCCTCTCTTCTTTTTTATTTCTTCTTTTTTCTTCTCCTTCTTCTTCTCTCCCTCCCTCTCCTCCTTCTCCTTCCCCTTGTAAAAATGAATGAAACTTGCTTTGAAAGGAATAACAAAAGAGCACGCAAAAAAGGTATGAAAATCTCAGAAGGGACTGGATTCTGGCACACAGAATTTGGCACTGTGCCCTAATTTATACCCAGGTACTGCCTCAGGAACAGTAAACTAACAGGCAGTGGGGTTCAGCACCAGACCTGTAGTGAAAAGAAACTGAGGTGATGTCAAGTCCAGAGACTGAGGGAAAAGGAAGTAAATAGATAGATCAGTAGCCAGAAAAGTAAAGAGGCAAGTAGAATCAGTGGCAAGAACTGGTTTCAAAATGTGGTTCAGATCAAAGTCCTCTTTTGTGAATGGGACAAGTGGGTCCCTCACACCTCATGTGCAGCCCTGAGGAGTCTAGGCTTCCTCTGCAAACAGGGTTAATAGAAGAGGTGGCCCCTGAAGAGTGAAGAGAACATATATAGAAGGGCCTCTGCTAGGTGCTGCACAGAGGGAGGCTCTGTGAGTGCAGGCTTTGGACTTCAGAAATGACCCCCCATCATGCAGTCATCCTCACACCTCTCATTCACCATAAACAGCACATGTTCTCAGGATGCTCTGTGTTGGGAGCAGCAGAAGGAGTCTGCAGACTAGCCTGGCACAGCTCCTGGCCACCAGGTCACCTGCTCTTTTCAGTGGTCCATCCTGACACCAAGGAGCAAAGTCCCCAGGCATCTCCATCAGAGCCTGCCACTTAAATCACAGTAGAAATTATTGTGGCATTTGTGTTTGAAGAACTTTGATAATTCTTGTGTTACTATTTTGGTTTTGGCTAGCAGGCTATTTATATGACAGTCAGAGCTCATGGGTCTAAAGACTGTGATAGACTAGAATAAAGAAAAGATGAATATTCTTTTCACAGACAAAAAAAAAAAAAGAATTGTTTTAACTGCTTCTTTAAACTCCCCATTCAGTAAGCTTGGAGATTCAGTTGATATTGTCACCTTGGAACACTTGACATATCCTGATGTTTTCCTTTTACTTTGCCCTTGAACTCTTCAGAAGGGAAGCTGAGGTTAAGTGATCTGGAAAGTCTGGAGTAAGAGGAGTTTTCAGAAGGATACGGAGATTAAAACACACTGAGCAAAAATTGCTGCTAGTTTTGGAAAGAGTGGGGAGGCCTGCCACACTGAGAAGTGGCCCTGCTAATTTCTTTCTCCATGATGCCATGTTATGCTGTGATTTCTGTGTCATGAGACTGTCATGGGTACCAACATGCAGCCTCTGCCCTGCATGTCCCCTCCACCCACACACTGTTCTGAAAGAACAGGCTCAAAGAAGAAGGCAGCCAAGGGGATGCATATTTACAGGTGCCACTCTCCATGCAGCTGTGGCATGCTGATTGCTTCTTGAGAATTTGCCTCTGTCTTGACAACTAGGGTACAGTTTGATGGTTCATGGGAAAAAGACATGCTTCTGTTGAAAACTGTGTTTTCAGAGAAGCAATAAATTGTGTTTTTCTATCTGTTGACTATTTTGGTACCTAAACAGAGTTTCTTCACAAGACAAAATACATTATTGTGGGTGCACCTAGTCTCTGTGTGGGTAGCAGGTGGTAGACCTAACACTCCATCCATCCCCACTGCTATCCCAGTGCTACCTCTCCAGCCATGAAATGCTTGGTACCTGGTTAGCACGAGACCCAGCTGCCATTGCTGAAAGCCCTCAGCAGTGAAAAACTTGAAAAAAAATATATACACACACATATGTTTTTTTACAGGTAATCCAAATTTTTAATTATCCAATTTATTTGTTTAAGAAGAAAAACAGGTACATTTATATATAAATCTAGGAAATAAGTAATTTTGTTTGCAGCAAGAATTCCCCACAGTATTCAAATGGTGTGCACTCAGTTCTCTAATGCTTTTTATCTCTAACAGAACAGCAGCTGCTGTTGATAATGACGCCTGGTGGCGCTCACCTTCCTATGTGCACATGCACACATTAACATGCGTATCTGCACATGTGTACACAGACTTGTGTAGTCTACCAGTGAAGAGCTTCCAGACTAGTAAGTGTAATATGTAAGGTAATAAAAAACAGTGCTCCAGGCAGGAAGTGGTCTGGCTGACAGAAGCATAAAGAGGAAGAGTTCTTTCTTGAAGGAAGGACAAAATCCCAATCTTGTGTTTTGGAAGCAGGAATGTTGGAGACAAGCCTGCCTTTAGGTGGGACGGTCATGCAGCCAGCAGTAGGCAGATGAGGGGACAGATAGAGAAGTATGCCTGGCCAAACAAAAAAAAAAAAAAAGGGAATTCTAGATGATTTTCTAAACAAGGGAGTCATGTCACTTGTATGCAGATGTTTTTATAAGAGAAACACATTGCAAAAAGTATGAGAAAATCAGTGTGTCTAATGACATGTGATGACTTCAAAACTATCTCAAGAACCTTCAAAGCTGATCATTTTTCTTTGCCATCTGTAGAAGATTTACTCATGGCTTACATACATAAATCTGATTGTCATTCTTCTAGTCCAAGGTTGCTTGTGGCCCAAGGATGAAGCCCAAACTACTTAACCCTGGTCTGAGGCCTTTAGTAAACAGGCCACTATGTGTCCAGTTCCCTACTTGCCCAGCCTGACCTCCTGACCTTTCACGACTTACACTATGGTACCTTATGCTTCTTCTGACCTAAAAACCTATTAGAGCCACTCAGCCCCCTGGAGAACTACCTCCCCAGCCCCCAGTGTGCACAAGTGTCCACAAACAGGCTTGTAACTCCTGCTGGGCTTTCAGGGCTCAGCTGTCCTGATCATTCCCAACCTCTGTGGACTGCACTTTCATTCACTCTGCTCCACTGAGACTCCTGTGTTCCTAGTCAGATAAATTGTGGATCTGCAGGGTCACTGCCTATTCCCTGACTGAACAGGCAGAGTCACCCCTGTCTTGCCATCATGGCTCCCAGGATCTTTATTCATCCCTGCCCCACAGTAGACACTGGCAAAGTTCCTGAACCAGTGACAATTGTGCAGACCAGAAAAGACGTATCCAGTCACTTGGCCATCCAAAGCAGTCTGCCACTAAAGATACTGCTGCTTTCTATTATTTATTAGATAATCTTATTTTGCTATTCCTTCCATGACTGTGAGAATGAGATGTATTTAACAAGCTACTCCTCAGCTGATGAAATCCCCTTCCATATGTTTTTAATTGTCAAGTGGTCCTTGGACCAGAGGGAACTCTTTCTTTTGTACTGCTAGCCAAGGCATATTTGTCCTGCACCCCAGACTGGTTAGATTCCGTGTGGCATGCTCAGTGCCTGCTGTACGAGAAGGCCCTCATGGTACCCCAGTGCCCTGATCTCAAGCAAACCACATTTAAGGAACCCCAGGAAGGAGAGGCTTCCAGGACAGCTGGGGTAATGCCAAGCCCTGGTTCTCTGTGGGTCCTGCTCACATGCATGATGATCACCCAGTGAACACAGCTAGAGTGCAGGAGAGCGCCACACGTTTCTGGCACTTGTCTGAGTAACTTCTTTTGTTTAAGAAAGATTTTTTTTTCTTGAAGTATGAGTGAAAACCTGAGAATCATGAAAATGAAATTGCTTACCTCTGTATTTTTTCCCCTCCAGTTCCACATCCTGCAAAATTATAGAACTGGTTAATTTTTCAATAGAATTCTTTATTTTTGGCAGAAAAAAAAAGCACATGCAGCAAAAATATATATCTTCTTGAGCCAAAAATGAGTTCTTAGGCCTTCTAGCAAAATCCTAGAAATCATGCTAATGATTAATGACATGTTTAAATGCTTAGTTCTGCACCAGAAATGTTTTCAATGATCCCAATCTCAGTTTTTCATTATATTAGAGCTACACTAGGACATGTAGTTCTTTTGTACGGCAAGTAAAACATGGTCTTCTCTTGTTTTAGTGAAGGAGCTACATTGCTCTGTCCATTTCATGGCATGAATCGAAGTGGACATCTGAATCCATTTTTTTTTTTTTTGAGGCTAGTAATTTTGAGTACATGCTGCAAATTCTGAACTTGTTGTCCATCTTCATAGCAATATTTCTCAAAGCTAAGCTTTCTTTCATTTTTTTACTCTCCAACAGAGTCCTGGCAACAATTCTATTTTCCAACTTTTTGCAAATACATTTTATGAAAGATTCTGATTATTCTAATACTGCACTCCATCAGCAGAATAGATACATGTTATGAATCATTAACTGAATCCCAGGAGTTATCAGGTAGAAGCCATTCATCGAGGCAGGACAGGGGTGAATCAGAGATCAGAGGTCGGGAAATATGGAGGAGTAGCCACATTGGCAAAGCGGGAAGCTGGTGCTAGAGGCTCTGCTGTGCACAGGCTAGGTTGCTACCTGACATCGCTGGAAATGTTCAAGAAAATGTGAGACCAAATCTGTGTTTAGGTCAAGTGATAGTTAAAAAAGAAGACATGAATTATAAAGTCAAGAGGAATTAGGTACAGGGTAAAGGACAAACAGGACAGCAGCGGAAAGAAAATGGTCCACAATATTTGCACTTAGCACAGCAAGGGCACTTGAACTTAATATCTCTTTCCTGACTGATCTCTGGCTGCATTGTGTGTATGGGCTGCTCACTAGGTAAGGCACAGGATCTAGCCCAACCAGACAGCTTAACCAAAACTACCTTTGTGTGTGTCTGATGTAATCCACAAAAATGAACTTCCTTGTGGCCCAGTCTCAACAGAGGGTCACCTTCAAAGAAAGATCAGTTTGACACCTAACATTTTGAAGTAAAATGCAGATCTTTAATGAGGACTTAGGCAATATAGGAATTTCACACAGTAAATTGCACAGCAAAAAAGTCCCAGGATCCTATTTAGTTTACTCTCTTGTGCCAGAGGGAGCCTGCTTGACACATGTTCAGGCACAAGACAAATGTGGGGTGCCAATGCTTCCTGGACCCAGAGAGAATGGGGCTCTGCACATTTACTTCCTTATTATCTCTCACCTGGGTGATTCTGATAAACACTCTCTTTATTCATCAGACAGTCCCAGGGTATTGAGAATTGGCTGTTGCCCACAGTGGTGACCACTTCAGGGATTCCTCCTTGGACTGGTTCCCTATCCTTCCCTTTCGACCATCCTGGTGGCCCTTCACTCCTGTCCCAGGAATTATTTCCCAAACAAAGTGCCTAATCATACCCTCAGGGTCTGATTTCAGGAAAGGAGGCTCAGGCCAAGGCACCCGATTTTCAGATATTGTAGCACCTGTGCTTTACTGAGGTGGATGGAGCTTGTCCAATTCAATTGCATGAAATTGTTAGCTCCACTGAGAAAAACTATGCCAACAGAGGATGGGCACACAGTCACTAAAAGAATAAGTAGAAAAACCTTTTACTTTAGTTTCAGTTCGGTCCAGGGAGAAGAAGAAACAACTCTGAAGTGTTCCTCAACAGCATGTCTGACAATGTCCACAGTAATCATAGCTCCTCTTTGACTGTTCACTCCTATGGGTGCTCCAGACTAACGCTCCATGAAAAATGCCTTTATGCCCATTTCGTAGGTGGAGAAACTCATATTTCAAGAAGTTAAAGGGCTGGTTGAATGTCAAGTAGGTAAAAACAATGATCCGGATCTAACCTTGCCCACCAGACACTGACCTGCCTGCTTCCACTACACTACAGTGTGCCCATGGTACTAGACATGCTTAGGTGTTTCTCCAGGCTCTGGCTTTAAAGGTCTGGAGCCAAGAGAAGCAAGCAACCTACACTTTCACTCTTTTTTAAGATAAATTAAGGCTCTCCCAGAATGAGAATGATACTAGAGAAATGTGCAGGTGAGAGTCATTAACAGCAAGGTCCTCAAAAGCCAAGAAGCAGACAGATGGAATCGGCCAAAGAAATCTGGGGAGATGTGAGGAGACACAACAGTGTCAGCCACACTCAGCCTCTGCCCCTTGAAACAAGAAGCACTTGGATTAAAGAGATAACAGAAATCACTCCTCTTACATAGCTTCTGAAGGCCTTCTAGCACCAGGATCAGTTTCATGCCAAGAATCTAGAATTTGTCATTCCCCTCAACTTCTCTGGGAAGAATACCCAGTAAGCCCTGTCAGTCTTGCCAGTTATATTTAAGAACGATAACCAGCCATCTCTGCTTAGGAAAACACACTGAGTAGGTTGAATACATTCTTGCTTCATACAATGCCTGGCCATAGATATTCTAATTATGCTCGTTTTAGATATGAGGAAACCCAGACTCTATAAGTGAGGACAGAGAGTAATGGAAAGTGGCAGATGCTCACTTTAAGGTTTGCCTGCCTGGCTCCTAGGTCTGAGCTCCTCACCTGATGGTAAGCATTCAGCAGACTCCTGACAGATACCTTCTGTTAATGTTGCTACTGGCAAAGTTGAAGACAGGTCGGATCTGAATCCCACTCCTCAACTCACTAGCTATGTGATAGGTAAGCTACTCAGTCCCAAACACTCAGCTTCTTCATCTCCTGAGATCACTCTGCACAGAGCTCAGACCAACATTCAGTGAGGTTATGTGTATAAAAAAAACCTATCTTGTCCTCAGGTGCAGCTGATTGAAAAAAATGGCCTCAAATTCCTCCCAACCCTCGTCACATCCCAGTCTCCAATGTGGCTTTATGGCACCATCCATTAAAAGGTGGAGGTTATTTCCCCATATCCTGAATCTGGACTGGGCCACATGACCTGCTTTGGTCAATGAGACATTAGCTAATGTGATATCTGCTTGAAAAACAGTTCACATTGAAGGGTGGGTGCTATTGCTGTTGGGCAGCCTGTAGCCTTCAGTTTGGAAAGAATCCTGGGTCAGCCTACTGAAGAAAGAGAGATTTATGGCCCAGTTGGCCCATCACCCTAGTGCATAGTCCACCAACCCCTAGACATGTGAGCAAGGCTTTTAACTGGCAGCTGACTACAGATGCCTAAGTGAGCCCAGGCAGCAGCATGTGAAACAGAAGCAACCTATTCCAGCAGGCTCAGCCTAAACTGCTGACCCTCAGAATTGTATACAAATAAATGATTGTCATTTTAAGCCACTAGGCTTTGCAGTAGTTTGTTATGCAGTAGGTAACTGATACACTAGCACTACAGAGTTTGCCTAAAAGACATTAACTTTCTCCCTTAATTGATTCTTTCCAAAATGAAGTAATGGATACAGAAGCAAGACTGCTGATTGGAAATTGGTAACCCAGACCTGGCTTGACTGCCCTCCACGTGGCCCCTCTGGAACTGTTTCCTCACCTGTAGAATCAGAGGGTGGTCTAGGTGATCTCACAGTACTCCTCTAACATTCTGACATTCTATTACATCTTTTTTTCTTGTTCTAAATTCTTATTTCAACATTGCCTCAGAAATTTTTCTAGGTTTTCAATATTTCTTTTATTTCTGAGAGCAGTTCATGTTTTTCTTATAGCCTTGCCTATCATGTCTACATTGAACATCTGAATGGTCATCCTTCTGTCCTTCTAAGTCAATAAGAGTCTACTTTTATAAGACATTGTGGCTTTTTCAATTCCTTGATGTCATCAATTTCAGTCAAACAATTAAATAGATGTTGGAGGGGGAGAAAAAGAAAAGCTGGATTAATTAATTAAAAGGAAAAGCTGGATTTAAAATTGAGTATGACATTCTTCATCTTTAATACTATAATCAATGTTCGAGGTTGATCATTTTACATATTTGTTCTAAAAATGGTTTCTGAATGAGCACTATTGACCCCTAGACACTACACATAGAACTACATTGGTGTTTTGTAACCTTTGCCCATGGTCTAAAGTCTTTTAGTTCAAGACATATTGAGCAATGTTTCCTATTTGGAAAATTCAAATCTGTGTTTCCTTTCCTAAAGTCACTTCTCTCTGGGCATATAACAGCTTCTCCTGAAAGTTGTCAAGAGATCTGACAGCTTGAGTGACAATTCCTCACAACACATGAATTGGCCTCACCATGCTCTGTTAGCTTTGAAGTTCTATAATCTCCTCAAAGAGATAAACATTGTTGAGAAGGTAACCCAATATCTAGGAGATTTTGCAATTTCTGCCGTGTCCCACTGCCCAATACATGACAGCTGCTTATTTATTTCCTTATTTTAATGCTACATCATAGTATAATCGTTATGATCACATTCCAAGCAACAACTAGTTATCCACACTTAAAGGAAACTGCCCTGTATGTGCAGCTACCATTCCAGATCAACTGAAGTACCCACCAAGAACCCTGGACCCCTTCCCTTTGTCACTACATCTGCTAGGAACAGGTGAAAGCCCTCTCCTTATTTGAGATTTCTGGCCCTGGCAAGTTTCTTTTGTATTGAAGTATAAGGCCTATTAGAATTGTAGAAACATTAAAAGATATGTGTCTGCATGTAGGGGAAAGGTCAAGAAAAGACAACATTCATCTGGGGATCTTGAAGCTATGTGAGTGGTATGAGAGAAAATCATGATCATGATCATGATCATGATCATGATCATCGTCTCACCGCATCTTGACTGATTCCCTTTAATTTAAAATTACCTTCTTTCTTCAGAGAAATATATTTTTGACCCCACAATACAATGTGTTTTTTTTTTTGACAATTCTCAATCACTGAGTATTTGTTCAATACTTGAGATGTTCCCAAGCAAAGAGCTGCACAAGTATAAATGCAGTGGCATAGCAGAGCCCACCCATATAACCGGGAAAGAGAAGTTACACAATCATTTCACAATAGAAGAAAATGTGTGTGTTTAAGTATTAAAGTGTGTGAGGCATGTTATGAAAATTAAGCCTTTGAAAATTTTAGGAAATGTAAGATTCCTTCCCCAAAATGCACTCATGATCAGCACATCACCTGGAAAAGCCAATGTACAGAGTTCTAAAGCACCAGCCTGAAAGATTCAAAGTACCTAGGACATGGAGACAGTCCACAGACTCAATACAGGGGATGACTATAAAGGTATTTTCTTCCTTTAACTTCTGCAACCCTCACTTTTGGAGGGAGCACTCCACAGGCCACCAGAGGTAACCAGTGATCACATTTTATGCTGCACTCAGGAAGGTGCCTGCCTGGTATATTAGAAAAAAAAATCAAATTAAAAATTCACACGGTACCCTAGAGGCAAAGTGTAGCCACAGCTGCAACCCAGGCTGGTGTTCTCTTGGCAAAACAACTGGCCTCCAAAGTCAACCCACAGCCTAGGCAGGACAAGCAAAAGTGCACCAACAAAGAGACAGGGAACCTGGGTTAGGCTATTCCTGTGTATTGGGTACCTGTGGACGTCTCATTTAACCTTTTCTTAAAAACCTCAGATTTTCCATCTAATAAACAGGAATAATGATTCTCCACCTCAAAGGAGTCTAACAATTTCAATCTGCTCAGCCTAGTGGTTCAGATGAAAGAATGTTCTATTCAGAGAAAGCTCCAGGAACAATAAGCAACTTTATTAAAGTAAGGTGGCATTTTCCTCCCATTTGAGTTTTTCTAGATGGAGAAATATACAATGCCCTTTCTGATCATTCCAGACCACATCCTTGCAGCTCTGTTATTTAGAGGAGGAATCCCTAGTTGTGCTTTGTGATGTGCAGAGGTGGAGATTAATGTGATTCAGGTGGGTAAAGACAAATCACAGGTGGTGCTTGATTCCAATAACCTGCTCCTCCACTCAAATGTGTCCTTACCGGTCACAGTCTGACCTCAGCATTTCTCTTTGGGCTGCTGAGGTTCCACAGGAGTCAAGTCCCCTAGAAGAGACAATGGGGCGGGACTTAATGTTCTGGCACCACCTCCAACTCTTACCCTATGGAAACTCCGCCAGAGGAGGCACTGCAGAGGAAGCAGTGCTTTCTGGGCAAAGGATTGGTTACCAGGCTGGAGGGAGGGCTCGGCCCTTACGTGGGTTTCTTAGGGCATAACCAGCCTTGACCGCCAGGGGCAGCCTGGTCTGGCAAGGCTGGGCTAATGGCAGGTCTGCCCCTGGGGTTAAAATGAGCTCACAGTTTTTCTAAATCACTTTTGACCCTCTTATTGCACTATCTTTCTTTCATAGTTCATGAAGTCCAAACTGAAAGCACGACTACCCCCTCCCCCCAACGAAATGCAGCCTCTTGGGAGGTGGCCCTCCCTGGGCTCTGGCTCCCCTTTGCCTACTCTCCGCGCCAGCATTGTGCCTGTCCTCCAAACCCCCAGGTCCCCGGCACCCCCGCAACTACCCACGTTCCCTTTTGATTCCAACTACGGAGGGCCAGCCATACCTGGACAACAGACCCGTTTGAGGTTGAGCGGGGGGTCTTGGAGTCTGGGCCCCGTGAATGGTTTCCCCTGGATGGTTGGCTGGTTAGGACTTGAGCAGATGCCAGACCTGTAAAGTGGGTCCTTATCAACCTCGAAACCGAACCAGAGCCTAAGGAGGTCTCTAGGACCAAGGGGGAGACATCCCTTGGAGCCAGGCGGCAAATCCCTGTGCTCTGAGTCCCCAGTGGCTGCCCCCACTCGCCCAGTCTCTGTCGCCCTCAGATTCCCAGACACTGGACCCGGGCCACTTGCCAGATCACCCGCGGAGGCCTGGTCTGCCTGGGGCAAAGTTAGTGGCCACCTTCGCACGGGGCAGTTTCCTCCTCCCCTCCTTCTCCCCCTCCTTTTCTTCCTCCTCTTCCTCCCCCTCCTTGCTGCCATCCTTCCCTGGAGCCGGTGGCTGCTATCTTCTGCACGCGCGTTGCCAGGCTCAGCAAGCCGAACGGCGCGCCCCGAAGTGCCCCTCTCCTAACCAGCCGGCTGCGCGCGCGCCGCGGGAGTCTCTCCGCACCCTTTCCTTTCCCGGGGGCCAGAGGTCCGGCATCTTCCCGCCGCCCCAGCCGCCGCCGCTGCGCCTAGTCCTGCGCTCCCAGTACGCGCGGGACAACCGGGGGCGCGGGCGGCGAGCTCAGGGCAGCGAGCAGCGGAGGGAAAGGAGCCGCGCAGAGGGGATCGGAGGGGAGGGGAGGGGAGGGCAGAAGAGGAGAGAGCCAGAGAGCTGAGGAGTAAAGGCGGGCGCCGCACTTCCTCGCACGCTTGTTCGCTCCAGAGATTTGCGGGCGGCCGCCTGGGCTCACTAGCCAGGTCACCTTGTCCGGGAGGTAAGTCCCACCGCCCCGGCAGCGCGGGCGGCGAAGGGCCTGGCGGGAGCTGGGCGGGGGCCGCGGGCGGGCGGCTCCGCACTGGAGGCGGCCTTCGCAAGGGAGGGCGTCCTGGCTCCGCCTCGGAGCGCGCAGACCCGGCGGCAGCTCGGCGCCAGCGTCGAGTCCGGGTGGTCGCGGCGGCGGGACCTGTAGGGCGTAAGGTTGTCAGGCGCGAAGGAAGAGCAAAGCAGGAGAAGATGCGGAAGGAAGGGGCCGTGTGCTGTCAGTGCAGGCTGCAGCTTGGCGTTTCGCCACCCTAGGCGGCCCGGCGGAGGGGCTGCTGTGCAAAGTCAGTGGGAGCTAGTGAGCCCGAGATCTGGCAGCATAGTGGAACGGGACTGTTCAGGCCGTGCCAGCGCGCAGCGAGCATCGGCTGAGCAGGTTCCGGCGACCCCCGGGAGAGATCCAAAGGAGACTGGCTGAGGCTGGTGGTGATTGGGCAGCCACGGAGCTGAGGACCGAGGTCTATCTGGGACCAGGAGGGAAAGTGGGCTTCGATTCGCAGAGCAGAGGGGGAAAGGAAGGCGAGGATTCGAACGCGCTGGGGTTGGGATCTCCCAACTGGCATCTGGGACGGAGGCGGGGACTCCCGGAACCCCTCGCTGTCGGCGATGGGAATACCGGCATCAATGAGCTGTCTGGTCTCTGGCAGCCACGACAGCCCGCAACCCTGGGATCTACCAACACAGGTGCGGAGAAGAAAGAGAGTGGATGTGCTTTTGGGGTTCAAGTTCTAGTCTCGATTTCCCTAGGTGTGATTCCTGCCTTTTCGTATGTGCTCTTGGAGCAGAAGAGAAAGGAGTGGATTACAGGCAGAGTTGGGCACTTTCCTTAGGAAGGGGCTTTGATAGCTGTGTATTTTCTGCAAAATCCCAGTAGAATGGGCGCTCGTAGCCCTTTTTGGAGAAGGCTGCCAGTTGCGGTAGCTTGACTTTTCTGAAGGACTAGAGGAAGGGATCCTCTGGTTGCATTTTATTTCCCTGGGTGTCCGCTCGCACGCAGAGGCTTGGACTCCTGGCATCCAGACGTCAGCTGCGCTGTCGCCGCCAGGTCATTGGCCCGCACTCGATATCTGCGCCTTCCTTGGCCAGGTCTTGGTGTTTAGTGCAGCAGACAATGACTGCTCCAGGGCTTAGCTGATTTGGGGACCAGGGAGTGCGTGACTCATTTTCAGGCGGTGGGCCTTGCGCGCGTATCTGTCCGCCCGCCTCTTACCGGAAAGTACGTTTGGTCAGAGCCCAAAGCGAGAGGCTGCGCAGATCTGCAGCCTGTAGGGTGAGCAGCCTGGTAACAAACCCAGAAGGAGCGAGCCAACTTTTCCTTGCTGAAGTGTGGTTGCCTGGGTAGCTGCGTTGGTGAGGGAATGTGGTCCTCCAGGAGGGGTCCTACTCCGGAAATTCTAGCAGCAGCCAAAATGAAAATGAGCCTCCAAGTTGTCTGGGGGCAGTCTGATGTCCGTTCTCACTATGACAGGAAGTTGCTGGAGCTGGATTTTCAGATGAATTATTACATGTTGTGTGCCTTGCAGTTGTGTTGAATGTCCTTCTGGATATCAGACCACAGGTGCGGGGATTGTGGGATGTATGAGGAAGAGTCCCTCCTCCCTCTCTCTCTTTAACACCACCTGGCACCTTTGCAAGGAGCAAATGTTTATTTGTAGCTGATCTCCCACCTGGCCCTCAAAATGGAATAGTCATAATCAAGAGGGGCCTTGTTAAATAAAGGGAAAAAAATGAGAAATCTATTTTTCAAGTTGTTTTATTATAGAAAATTCCAGTGGTACACAAGGATAGAAGGAATAGTACAATAAGCCTCTAGTGTACCCCTCATCCCACCATCACACCCCATTAACCTTTCGCCCTTTCGCTTGTTTACTGTCCCTCCTCAGAGTTCTGGAGGCCATGTTTGATGAAGGATTTAAAAGCTCATTTCACCTCTAAATGCATTCCCATGTATTTCCAACTGATGATGTTTCATTTCATTTTCACCTAACCATCCTCAGAAATGACTGCTTTAAATGATTCTATTAGAACATAGGTGATGTTAAAATAAAAATGAAGACAACTCCCATTTCTGTTTTGGGATAGAAAAGAGAAAACCTGCTAGCATTCCTTAATGGCATGAATGGGGTAACTGAGGCAAAAAGGAGAAATCCAGACCCTGAGAAAAAGAGATATTTGAAACAATATAGATTTGACAATAGAAATCATTTGATGTGCAGGGGATAGATAAGAATTCAGTTGAACCAAGATAAGCAAAAGAATCTTTTTTGGTAAAAACTTAAAAAATTGTTTCATAAATAATAAGCAGTTAATTTCTTGCACATTTAGCATGACATAATAGTGCGACACTGGACTTGACTCATCTTTCTCATTAACTCTAACCTTTTTTTTCTGGGAGTTATTACTATTATAAGAGAATAAAAATATTTTTTCTTATGTAAGCTTTCTATTAAAGTGTTAATCTGAGGTTCATGAAGAGTACTAAGTATTTCATCTCTCGGCTAGAAAACATTTGGTCATCACACCAGTTGCATCGCCCTCTGGAGAGACACTCTACTCACTCACATTTGATTCCAGGTGTAGTTTCTGTTGGCTGGGAAATAGCATGGAGGAAGCGTCAAGAGACAGTAGGAGGGTGACCCCCCCCCGCCACACACACACACACACACACACACACACACACACTACATGGTCCTTCCCATCCTGCACACCTTAGCACCTTTTTTACGCAAAAGCTGTTTCTAAAAATTGTCAGTGACGTTCTTAGAAAATTCAGTCAGACTTCTCAATACCTTCATAAGGTGCACTATTTAAATGCATCCTTAGCTAACCTTTTGTAGTATGAATAACCATCCTGAAAGCAAGTAGTTTTGTCTTCTTCCCCCCAAAAAGACCTTGTCTTTCCATGGCACATGCATGACCATAAGCCCCTCCCTTTGGCCTTCGCAGGGCCCCCATGCACATTGGAGATTCTCATGGCCAACACAGACTGATTGTGATCTGTCATTTGAACAGACTTGAAGTTACCAATGAAATTCTTTTAATGAGTGTGCGAAGGTGGCAAGGAGTGAAGCATATGGTGTTCATCTGTCAGCAGCAAAGTGGTAGTGCTAAATAAGCAGCAAAAATGTTTGTTCTTTCAAGAGAAGGTCACAAGGCCATTTTGTGGAAACATGCTGATATGAGATAATACTGGAGCCATAGCTTTTGACTCAGCATCATTATGCTGCAGACATTGGATCAACATGTCACACTCACACACACACACACACACACACACACACACACACACTAAATATATTCAAACATTAAATATTCAAAATATTTAAGATAGGCTGACTGGGTTTCTGCCTATGTCACAAGAATGGGAATGAAGGTAGTGATAGGTAATTTTAACAAATGTGATTGTTCAACATTCTCAGTGCAACATACTTAGACATTCCAAATTATTTCTGAGTGTTCATAAACATATTTTAAAGGGGAGCTGCACTAACTTTTTCAGGTACTGGGCTACAATTCAGTGCCATCATTGTGGCTTTATTGACATCAGGTTGTATACTAGATTTCAGCTGTGGGTGGGGGAGGGAGGCATCAGGTAGACACACATTTGTGATTTTCCCATGTCTGTGGCTGCCCTGCCTTCCCATAGTATTTTCTGGAGTGCCTGTAGGAAGATAGGTTTCAAACTCTGGGCTCTGTTGCCTGCTTGCTGAGTAATCTTAAATTACTTACCTGTCTTGAGATTCTGTTTCTTTTCATCCATGTTCATTCCAGGATTTTGAAAACGAAATGTCTATAGTTGTAACAATTTTTTAAATGCAGAAGACTCTGGATTGAGAACATTTTAGTGTCTTAGAATGTATCCTTTGCATCCCCATTGCTCTCTGCAAATAGAAAATGAACCTAGGCCCTTCATTGCATGTGCATCCTACAACTCTTTTTTGGCAAGAGTCAGAATAAGGACAGTGTGTACATCCATGTAGGTGTGCATTCTCACAAAAGAATATGACTAAGTAGTGTAAACATTCATGTCAGCTGGGGTTTAGAGGGAATTTATAAGAAGGCTTATGAGCAATAGTTTATGAAATATATCTAACAAAACTAAATTTAGATTCATATCACATTATAAAAGTTATATGATGCATGTTCTCTAGTATAAAACATTGTAAAGCATATAGCCAGCAAAGCACTGTTTATAATACATGATGAGATAAGTTACAAACTTTGATTAGATCAAAAGTTCAAATCATCTTACACCATTTTATGATAACCTGTTAAATTACATAAAACAAAATACTAAAGTACAACAATGACAATTAAGCATTGGGACCCAAGATAACTGCTAGAACTAAGAAAAACACAACCAAGAAACAATGTACACATGTGGAAAATAATAAAAATAAAACGTGTTTTCAAAAGTATACTTCATATCAACCCAGGAGAAAACTTTGCATATTTATTTGTATAAAAATAATTTATCTAGGAGTTCAATTAACATTATTCCAGGAGATGAATGGTTGTGCTCTGGGGGTTCAAATCAATGTTCATTATGAAACACTGAGTATTTAGTGTGCCAATCAATTCTTGTAACAATCACAATCATTTTTTAAAATTATGTCCTGATAATGCTATAGTGACATGTAGTGAATGTGACTCCTAGGGAGAAAGTGGGTATTAACTAATTGCAAGTTGAGTCTTTCATAAAGGGCCGCTTAGTTTAAATTTGTATTTTAAAAAAAAAATTATTTCTGAGTTCCTGTCAAGATCATAGAGTAGGTAAATGCTATGCTTGCCTCCTCTTACAACCGCATCAAAACTATAGCTAAACCACAGAACAACCATCATTGAGAGTCATGTGGTCTAGCTGAACAGAAGTCCTACAACTGGGGACATACAGAGAGGCCATCTTGAGACTGGTAGGAGGGGTAAAGACATGGTATGGGCTGGTTCCATACCCACATTTGGCAACGGAAAATCATGAGGGCTATCTCAATTGAAGGAGCCCCCTGAAGGAGTGTGGGGTCCTGGCTCCACACTGGGCTCCACAGCTCAGTGTTCCAATGCTGGGAAAAGAATCCCTACAACTTCTGGCTGTAAAAAGCAGCAAATTGTGGCTGAGTGAGACCAAGCATGGCTAAAACTACAGACATTCCTCTTAAGGAGCTCACACATGGACTTACTTGGTGACAGACTCACTGGCTCTGAGCTTCAGCACTGAGGCAACAGCACAAAAGATGCCAGGGACATATGGGGAAGAACTGAATTGTCTGACTTCAGGGTGAGGGCTGGAGGGGAAGATTTCTCCCAAACAGAAGTGCTGACAGAAACCATTGTTTCTGTGTTGAGCCCTCCTTTTCCCTGCATGCAGACACAGGCAGCCACCATATGCAAGTCTCCATCAACCTGGCTAATCCCCTCCCTGGTGATTCCCTGAGATCCCACCCCACCCAACTTATGGGCTTGCCTGGGCTGCTTTTAGTGGCTTTTCCATACAAACTGCCTGTCTTAGCTCATGCTGTGGACATTCCTAAAATCTCTCAAAGGATTTCAAAACCCAAACAAGCAGCATCTCTGCTTGGCATGCCTCATACCTCTTGCTAAGCAGCCCCAAGTCCAGCACTAGCAGCAGCCAGCCTCACTCAGTCCATGCCTTGGGCTTTCAAGGCAACTCCAAGCCCAGCTCAGGTGGCAACTATATGCAGGTTGCTTGGTGACTTTTGCCAGGTGGCCCCGGGCAGAGCACAGGCTGCAGCTGAACTTGGCCTGTGGTGCAGTTCATCTCAGGAGACCCTGGGACCAGCACCCCCAGCATCCAGCTTTGGACAGAGCTGAAGCACCACTCTGGGCTGCACCTGAAGACAACACACCCGAGGTCAGACTGGGCAGGTACAAGAGCCCTTATAAAGTGAATCCTGCTCTTTAGAGTCAGCCCCTAACCAGCCAGTATTCACAACCAATCAGCCCAAGGGTCAATCCCTTCCAGTGATGTGGGAAAAGCAACTAAGGCTTAACTACAACAGGAGAACACATACAACCCATAAAAGGGACACACCCAAAGCACCTGGCTTGAGGGAAAACTGTGCCACTAGGCCCCACAGGACACCTACAATATAAGGCCACTCTGCTAAGACTGACAGACATAGCAACCCTACCTAATATAAACAAACATAGGGAGGCAGCCAAAATGGAGAGAGGAAAAAGTGTCCCAAATGAAAGAACAGAATAAAGCTTCAGAAAAATAACTAAAAATGGAGACAGACAATCTACCAGATGCAGAGTACAAAACACTTGTTATAAGGATGCTCAGTGAACTTAGAAGATTACATGAACTCAGTGAAAACTTTAACAAAGTAGAGCTAGAAAACATAAAAATGGAGATAGAAAAACTAAAAGTGGAGATAGAGAACATAAAAAGAAACAGTCAGAAATGAAGAACACAATAACTGAAATGAAGAATACATTAAAGAGAATCAACAGTAGATTAGATGAAGCAGAGGATCAAATCAGCAATTTAGAAGATGAGGAACAGAAAACATTTCATCAGAACAGCAATGAGAAAAAAATAATTTAAAAAATAAAGGTAGTTTAAGGGGCTTCTGGGATAACATCAAGTATATCGACATTTGGATATTATGGGTATCAGAAGGGGAAGAGAGAGAGCAAGAGATTTTAAGAAATAATGATGGAAAACTCCCTTAACATGGTTAAGGAAGTAGACACGCTATTCCAAGAAGCATAGTGTCCCAAACAAGATGAACTCAAAGAGACCTGCACCAAGACATATCATAATTAAAATGCCAAAGTTTAAAGACAAAGAGAGACGCTTAAAAGCAGCAAGAGAAAAACAGTTACTCCAAGGCAGGTCCCATAGACTGTCAACTGATTTCTCGATAGAAACTTTGCAGGCTAGAAGGGATTTGCACAAAATATTTAAAGTGATGAAAAGCAAGAACCTATAATCAAAATTACTCTACCCAGCAAAGCTATCATTTAAAATCAAAGGAGAGATAAAGAGCTTCCCAGATAAGAAAAAGCTGTGGAGTTTGTCACCACCAAACTAGTATTACAAGAAATGTTAAAGGGAGTTCTTGAGGAAGAAGAAGGAGAAGGAGAAGGAGAAGGAGAAGGAGAAGGAGAAGGAGAAGGAGAAGGAGAAGGAGAAGGAGAAGGAGAAAGAGGAGGAGAAGGAGGAGAAGGAGAAGAAAAAGAAGGAGAAGAAAAAGAGAGCAAGAAGAAGGAAGAGGAGGAAAAAAAAAACAAATCAAAAATATGGATAATAAAATGGCAATAACTACATATCTATAAACAATTACTTTAAATGTAAATGGATTAAATGCTCCAATCAAAAGATAGGAAGGCTAATGGATTAAAAAACAAAACAAAACAAGATCCTTACATATGCTGTATACAAGAAATTCACTTCAGATTGAATGGCAGCACAGACAGAAAATAAAGGGAAGGAAAAAAGATATTTCATTAAAATGGAAACAAACAAAAGCTAGGATAGCAATACTTATACCAAGACAAAATAGACTTTAAAACAAAGTCTAGACCAAGAGACAAAGCTATCCCACTTCTGGGTATTTATCTGAAGAAACCCAAAACACTGCTTCAAAGAGACATGTGCATCCATATGTGCACTGCAGCATTATTTACAATATACAAGATATGGAGGCAACGAAGTGAACATCAATGAATGAGTGGATAAAGAAGAGGTGGTACATATATGCAATGGAATATTACTCATCCATAAAAAAAGAATGAGAGATGGAAAAAAGTGGTATAAAGGGTAGAGGTTTTGTTCATCCCTCTTGTGACCAAATCAAAGTTGTAACAGAAACATGGAGCAAACAGCAAGGAAAGTCACCTGGGATCTAGATGAACAGGAGCACTACAACTAGAGAGAGAAATAATTAATCACCCTGCAGTGGTAGAAGGTAAGAGGGGGCAAAGATGTGATGCTGCTCAGTTCCAGCAGCTGACTGAGACAGAAGCTATGGCAGCAGTGGCTGGTAGCTGCAGTCACTTCTTAAAGGGATCATGTCCATGAGCAGACTTTTGCAGGGTCAGACCTGCTCGCTCTGAGCACCAGTGCCGGATTGGCTGCTCGGGGCAGTGCCATGGATTTACAGGGGGATACTGAATTGTTGAAATGAGGGCTGGAGAAGAGGCGTTCTCTAGGGCAGAAGTGCTGGTGGTATCCACTGTTTCTCTGTTGAGCCGTCCCTCTTCCTGGTGTGTGGATGAAGCACTGCCATATCTGAGATATCATCAAACTGGATAACAGAGGTCGCTCTGCCCAGAGGATTCCCTGAAACTCTGCCTCCCCCAACTCATAGCCCCACCCAAGCCACATCCAGGTATGTCCTTGGCAAGTCTGGTGCTCCTTGCTGAGCAGCACCAAGATTCACTGTTGGCAACTAGCCTCGGAATCTAGTGTGGTTTTTTGAGGCAACTATAAGCACAGCATCTGTGGATTGCTTGCTGAATCTTAACAGATGGCCCCAGAGGGGCACAGGCTGGGGCTAAATTTGACCTGCAGCTGAACCCCTCTCAGGATTGTGCCATTGGACACCTATTACACAAAGCTACACTAATAAGATTGGGAGACTTAGGAGCTTTGCATAATACATAGAAACAGACACAGAAAGGCATCCAAAATGGGAATATAATGAAGCAAAACCACATGAGAGAACAGAACAGATCCAGGAATCATGGAATCAAGTAATCTAATAGATGCAGAATTCAAAACACTGATTATAAAGATGCTCAATGAAATTAGGAGAAGTGTAGATGAATGCAGTGAGAACTTTAACAAAGAGATAAAAAGATAAAATTGGAAATGGAAATTACAAAAGGGAACCAGTCAGAAATGAAGAACATATTATCTGAGATGAAGAGTATATTAGAGGAAATCAACAGAGCAGATAAAGAAGAGGATCAGACCACCTATATAGAGGATGGGGAAGCCAAGGACGCACAATCAGAATGGCAAGAAAAAATAAGTGAAGACTATAATAATAATTTAAGGAGCCTATAGGATACAATTAAATGTAAAAATATCCATGCCATAAGGTTACCTGAAAAAAACAACAAGTTGAAGAGCTATTTGAAGAAATAATGATGGAAAACTTTTCTAACCTGGTGAAGGAAATAGACATACAAGCCCAGGAAGCTCAAAGAGTCTCCAAAAATTTAACCCAAAGAGGCCCATACCAAGACACATCATAATTAAAACGCCAAATGTTAAATTCCAAGAGAGAATCTTAAAAGCAGCAAGAGAAAAGCAGTTAGTTACCTACAAAGGAGGACCCATAAGAGTGGAAGCTGATTTCTCAAAAAAAGCTGTAGGGAAGAAGGGCTTGGCCCAAATATTCGATGTGATGAAAATGCAAGATCTACAACCAAAATTACTTTATCCAGCAAAACTATCATTTAGAGTTGAAGGACAAATAAAGAGCTTCCCAGACAAAAATAAGCTAAATAATTTATCAATACCAAACTATTATTATAGGAAATGCTGGAGAGGCTTCTTTAAGAGGAAAAAAACATGTATCAAAAACATGAATAAAGAATGGTAATAACAACATTCCTATGAACAAGTACCTCAAATGGAAAATAATTAAGTGCTCCAGCCAAAAGATAGCATTGCTGAGTGGATAAGAGAACAAGACCCAAACATAGGCTGCCTACAAGAGACTCACTTCAGATTAAAAGACACTCACAGACTAAAAGTTAGGGGATGGAAAATATATTGCTTGATGGAACTAGAGAGTATAGTGCTGAATGAAATGGGTCAGACAGAGGACAAATTTCGCACGATTTCACATACATGTAGAATCTAAAGAACAAAATAAAAAACAATAACAACAACTGAAACTCATAGATACCATGAATATTTTGAGGGCCACTAAATGGGAGGAGGATGGGGGGGGGGTCTGTGAAAAAAAAGCAAAGTGATTAAGAAGTACAAATGGATATTTGCAGAATAAACATGGAGATGTAGAGTGTAGCATGGGGAAGGTGGTCAACAATGTTGTAATAAATATGTAAGGGGAAAGAGAGATTTAATAGGATGATCACTTTGTGAGTTATGGGGATCTCTGATCACTATGCCGTACAACTGAAACTGGTATATCATTGTATGCCAACTATAATTGAAAAAAAAAAAAAAAAAAAAAAAACTCATTGAATAGTACAATGTAAAGCCAAAAAAAATAAATTAAATCTTGCCATCTGTAACAACATGAATGGACCTAGAGGGCATTGTATTTAGTGGAGGTAAGTCAGGGAAAGACAAATGCCATATAATTTCACTTACGTAGGGAATCTAAAGAACAAAATAAACAAACAAAACAGAAAAAAACTCACAGATACAGAGAACATTTTGATGATTGCCAGATGGGAGGGGTTGGGAGTGGGTGAAAAAGGGGAAGGGATTAAAAAGTACAAATTAGTAATTACAGAATAGTCATGGGGATGTAAAGTATAGCATAAGGAATATAGTCAATAATATTGTAATAACTATATATATGGTGTCAGAAGGGTACTTGATTTATTGGGATGATCACTTCATAAGTTACATAAATGTCTTATCACTATGTTGTATACATGAAACTAATATAATATCGTATGCTGTTATTAAAAAATAAAAATTCTTATAATAAATAAAATTTAAAAAATTATTACTTCTCATTCCGTCTCTTTGAGTAACCACTTTTAAACGTGCTTCCACCTGTTCCTTCCTTAATCTTTTTTTCTATTGGGAAGCATCAGTATCCAAAGCAAAACCAAAAGGCAAACAAAATTTTCAGAAAACTAGAACCACGAAGTTTTATTCTATTGCTTCAACTTTAAACTAAAGATACTTCTGAAAGAGAAAAACATCTCGCCTCAAATATACTAGGGCTTCACCCCCACTAGGGAAGCAAAAAACAAAAATGTTACATAAACTTACCTTTCTGCCATGTGTACAATATGCAGTTTTAAACTTATTTTTATGATCTTGGTCTTCACAGCTTAGTAGCACAGACTCTCAGGTGGTGCAGGTGTTTGAAATAAGATGGTTTGTTCTTGAGGATTCTAAGGGGATTAGGTCCTGGGACAGGGTTAGGAAACCCAGTAGCACCGCTGAGGGGTGGGCTCAGGCTCTACTTAGCATGAGAGGAACCCCTGAGGAAGCCCAAGTTATCTGAGCAAAGATTGCTACCTATTTTTTTTTATTATTTGCAGTGACTAAAATTGCCTTTAAATAAAGTATATGTATTTCTGTAGCCACACTTAATATCTGAGAACTTACACTTAGCCTCTTACCCCCATATATTTTTTTAAAAAAGGGCATTATCTTTACCAGTTGAAATAATGGTGCTGTGTCCTGAAGGGCAATGAAGAATGTTCAAATGTGACAAGTGAACAGTGTACACTGGGTCTGTGATGCCATTTAAGCACAGGATCTGGCCCATACTAGTAGCTCAGTGATTCATAGATTTAAGAATCATTCATCTGCTCCAGCTATCCCATGGAGTCCTTCCACCCTACATCTATGTAGACCATGGAGAGGACCCTGCACTGGGCAATCACAACACTCCCAACCCAGCCTAGAAGTGCTTTCAAGTGTCTCTTGCCTATACTCTCTTCGGTCTTCTCTTTCAATTCTTTTCTTTTTCCATAGTGTCCTTTAGTACAAGGAGTTTATCAACACAGAACTATGAGCTGATTAATTAATATGCATACTATTTAACAGTTTTTCTTTTGTATACTAAGCCCAGAGACACAGCACATTCATATCAGTACTCTGATACAGTATGGTACTCTAAATAATCTGGCAAAGATAGATTTCTGTGCAAAGCCAATTTTAAGTAAAGGGGATAATCTGTTTGTTATTTCTAAGTTCATTTGCTGCCTTTCATTCTTATGCTGATTTTTTTAAAGCTATCAATGTAAGACTTCTACCTTTATACATGGGCAACCACTTTGTTGTTCTCCTTTTTCAGAATTAGATCATCAAGGCTCTTAGAATCCTTTCCTAACAGCCTCTGGATTCCATTTAGAGACATGTGACCTGCAATGTCACTTGAATGACTCAGAACAAGGAGGGTCACTTATTTATGTCTCAGTCCTTCTATCATCCCCTTTGGCCTCACTTGTTGGGGTCCTCTTGTATAATATTCACTGGCATGATTGCTAATCTAAATGTTCTTGGTGTAGGTGTACTAGCTGTGCATGGAGTGTTGAATATATTTTGGGACATCACATTCTATTCTAAAACCACAGAGGAAAAATATATTCATTGACTCAAAATGTGCAGGATTATGCAGTTTGTTTTTTTTTTTTCTACTTCTAAAACTTGATTAGCCACATACTTTTCCAGGAAAAACATGTACTTCAGGCTCGTGGTTCACATACATGTATTTTCTTCCCAGACTCCAGTAACTGCTCTGAGTGTTGTGTATCAGAGGCTAATAGGACCACACAGCACAGCTCAACTTGATGAGTGGCTCTGGTGCATGGTATGACCATAATGGTGGTGTACCCACTTCATTGATGTTTGATCACGGTCCAGTCTCAAGTATCTTCCTTTTTTTTTTTTTTCCAGAACAGGGATGTTTTCACATGTTCAAGTATTCTGTGAGACTAGGATTCAATTTTGGAAAGTTAAAACTTTGGTGTGCCACACCTAGAGTCTCCCTCCTCCTTTCCTATTCACCTTTTTGCCTCCCTCAACTGCTATGCTCCTCTACTGGCAAAGACTGCATTCTATTAACAGTGCACTGTGATGCAATCCCACTTAGAGTCCCACACTACCTGTATCTAGCTGCTCTATACACCCAGGACTATAGCAGCTGAACTCAAAGACAGTGCAAGCAAAGGGCTTCTCAGTAACCCCTTGATGAAGGATAAGTTAGCCAAGTTGTAACCCATTTAGAACTGTCCTACCTTCCCATATTTTGTGCTTCAGATATTCCAGTGCTTCTTGGTACTTGCAGAGGTTTCTGGTGATCTTCAGATAGTAAATGGCCTAGTCCAATTTAGAATTGCAAGTTATATCCAATTTTAGAGTCACCTCTCCCTCAGCTGGAGAAACTCTGCCTGGTGGGAGGGACCCTGGCCTGCTCTTCCATCTGCTCTTCTGTTCTATTCCTTCAGCACTGAGACATGGGAGGAGAATGACTTGGAGGAAAGGTGTAAACAACATTTTCTTTGACTGGTTCTATGGTAGTCCCTTCATCTGTCAACACCCTCAGAATTGTCTCAGGCACCCATATTAACCATGTGGATGAACCATGTAGATGCTTTCAGCAGCTTAGGAGGCCCTTCCCAGGGCACAGCTCCTACCTTTGGCCCTGGACCCTATAGCCTTAAGCTTCTCTACTTTGTCTGAAGAATGGGAGCCAATTTCCACTCCTGACAGGGTACCCCAAACTCTCAAACTCAGGAGAAAGCTGTGTGACCTCTCAGGAAATGTCACCCTCAGACCTGGAGGGGTCTCTCCATCTTTGGAGCGAGAGCCCAGAGGCCTATATGCACATGAGTGTATGTCCACCTACCTACATGTGCACACAGGGACCAGGGAGCCGCAGCATTGAGGACATGAAGTGGGTCTGCTCTAGGAATAGGTCAAGTGAGCTGAGAGGGGGCATTTGGGCATGACCGTGAGTCTCTGGACATGGTGGAGGTGGAGCCCAGACCAGCAGGGAAGGCCAGAAAGGTGAGTCTCTGTGGGATACCTCTGTCTTCTTTCTGGGCTCCCTGTGTTCTAGGGAACAGAGAAATGGGAGAGGGGAGCCATAGGCTTTGAAGGCATTAGTGCTTCAGTGGAAATGGAGACAGTGGCCAGGTTGGGGAGGAATGAGGGGCACAGGAGCTCATGGAGAGGAGAATACAGGCAGATGACCTGACAGAGGAATGGCCTCACTTCTTCATGGCTGTAGGTATTTCAGATGCCAAGTGTCTAGCCTGTCTAGACCCTATGACACTAGTGCAGCCTTCTGGCCTTTCTGATCTTGGGATTTGGCCCTTGGGGCTGGACATGGACACCACTCCATGAATGCTGAACCTCCACTCAACATACTCTTGGATGTTGCTGTTGTACCACTTAAGCCTGATGCCTTGCAACAAAGCAGGCCTGGCTGCATTGAAAGGCCTTAAGCTTCTTATGTGTGGGTAAGATATATGTGAGTTAATGAATTTGTAGAGGTAAAGTGAGCCCAAGTCTGAAGACCCATATTAAAGCTTTCATAGCTTGTTTGTAGCTTATCAAACGGGTTATTCAGGAAAACCAACTAAACCTTCTACTGTTTACAGTTAATTACATTATCAGTGTCTCTCTCTCTCAGGCCATAAGGGGAAAAGAAGAACAAGGAAAGGGAGGGGTAAAGATTGAAATGTATGTATTATGTCATTTGATTCTATCAGACATCTCTTTAGATGCCCCCATGTTATACTTGATGGAATGAGACCCACAGGGGTTACCCAACCTGCTCTGTGACCTTATGTTTCCAGAGGAAGGACCTTGGCACATGGACCCAAGTGTTTATAGTTTGTTTGTTTGTTGTTTGTCTCTAAAGTTCATGTTTTCTCACCCACCACACTCAGTTTTCTTGGCATTGGTTAACGTCTGGCATAATGCTTAGGACAATTGCACATTCTGTGCAACACTTGGATGGAAAAACAGATGCAGACAATATCATTTTGCAATAAAGCCCAAGTAGAACAAAATGTAATTATGTAATTTCTCCACCTGTGTTCTTTGGTGGTTTCCTTGGAGCACAGTGCTCACAGCAAGTCAACAAACTATGACCCATGAGTGTGGATGAGGGGACACTGAGTTGTACGCCAAGCCAGGAAGTTATGTGCCTAAAAAAGTCCAGGGGGACAGAAATCTGTAAAATATACAGCAGTCAGGAGTGGGGGGGAATGCATTTCCTCTAAATGTCACAAGGCCCCAGATGGTTATAGAGAACAACAAAATAAACTCAGTAGGACAGCAGGGCAACCAGCAAGACCTCATGGACAATGTGCACCTTCCCTGTTCTTAGCATAATGCTGGTGTCTGGGTAAAATATAGGTGAGTTAATGACTTTTCCAGAAGATGGAAATGTCCTTTCTCCTTAGATGATGCCCAGAAATGCTGGTCTTTCTGGAATTTTATTTCAAAATATATTGCTTCCTTGTGCTTCTCACCTCTGGCCTCCAGGACTTTCAGAAGAGTGACTTTCTAAAATTCAAATCTGCCTCAGTGACCCTCCTCCTGAAACTCTCTAATGGCTTCTCATTTCCTGTTCCATGAGATAAGCTACCTGTGGAGGATATCAGGCTGTCTATCCTAGTCTTGACTTACTCTCAAGCTTCATCCATGCCTCTCTAGGTTCCCAGAATATTGGACCAGTCCTGCCCACAAACACATGTGCCAGTACATATACTACATGCTCTTAAACCTCTCCTTATTATTAGCTGACAACCTCTTTCTAATCTCTTTAAAGAATCAGATTAGTCATCATCTTTTCTGGTATTCTTCTCTCAAATTCAGTGTCCTCACCTCTATATGTCCTTGGTACTTGGACCCACCCTCTGTCTTGGTGTGGCATTAGCAGAACAACCAAAACATATAATATCTAGAAATAAGTTTAGCTAGAAATATGTAGGATCTGTACAAAGTAAACTATAAAATTTTATTCATGGAATAAGAGAACACTTGAATGAATAGAGAGAAATGCCATGCTTCTGGATACGAAAATTCAATGTAACAAGATACCATTATTTTCACCAAGTAAATTTTAAGTTGTTATTTCAATTAGAATTCCAACATTATGTTGCCTTTTGAACTTGACAGAATCATTCAAAAGTTCATGAAAGAATAATCAGGATATAATGCTAAATTTCTTTTAAGTGAAAAGGAATGAAGAAGAATTTGCTGTACCAGCTAATGAAACCGAGCATTAAAACTACATTTATTGACTTTCCACCCATTAGGAAGACTACTATCAAAAAAGAGGGTATAGCAGGTATTACCAAGTATGTGGAGAAATAGGAGCTCTTATGCACTGTTGGTGGGATTGCAAATGTTATGAAAACAATTTGGAGAATTCTCAAAAAATTAAACAGAATTACTATAAGATTCAGCAATCCCATTTCTGGGTATGTATCCAAAAGAATTGAAAGCAGAGTCTTAAAGAGATATTTCTACACCTATGTTAATAGCAGCATTATTCACAATATTCAAGAGGTGAAAGCAGCTCAAATATTCATTTATGGATGAATGGATAAAAAAATGTGACATATACATACAACAGAATATTATTTATCCTTAAAAAAGAAGGAAATTCTGACACATGCTACAACATGGGTGAACCTTGAGGATGTTATGCTACATGAATTAAGCCATTCACAAAAAGACAAATACTATATGATTCCACTTATATGAGGTTCCTAGAGTATATAAATTCATAGAGACAAAAATAGAATGGTGGTTAACTAGGACTAGGGGAAGGGGGAAACGAGACTTTTTTAATGCACACAGAGTTTCAGGTTTGCAAAATTAAAAAGTACTGGAACCTCCCAACAAACAGAAGTGCAAGACCAGATGACTTCACTAGTGGATTCTACCAAAGATTTAAAGAAAAATTACTACAAATCTTTCCCAAACTCTTCTAAAAAGTAGAAGAGGAGGGACTACATCAAACTTATTTTGCAAGGCCAGCATTATCCTGATACCAAAATCATATAAGGATGCTGAAAGACAAGAAAATTACAGGTCAATATCCCTGATGAACATAGTTATAAAAATCTTCAATAAAATATAAGCAAACCTAATTCAACAGTACATTAAAAGGATTATATACCATGATCAAATGGAATTTATTCCAAGACTGCAAGGATGGTTCAACATCAGTTAATCTTTCAGTGTGGTATACCACATTAACAAAATGAAGGATAAAAATCATATGATCATCTCAGTAGATGGAGAAATAGCATTTGACAAAATTCAAATGGCAATGTTTTTTGTTTTTTGGGTTTTTTGTTGTTGTTTTTTGTTTGTTTTTGGAGGGGATTGATACCAAAAGTAAAAAAAATAAAAATGAGAAAAAAAATAAGAAAAAATAAGTGAGGGGGTACTACATCAAACTTAAAAGCTTCTGCACAGCAAAGGAAGCCATCAACAAAATAGAAGGCAACCTACTTAAAGAGAAAAATTATTTGAAAATCATATATCTAATAAGGAGTTAATGTCTAAATATATAGAGGACTCATACAATTCAATAACAAAAATATGAAATTAAAAATAATCAGAGGATCTAAATAGTTTTCCAAAGAAGCCATACAGGAGGCCAACAGGTCCATGGAAAGGTGCTCAACTTCACTAATCATCAGGGAAATCAAAATCAAAATCACAATGAGATATCACCTTAACCCTGTTAGAATGGCTATTATCGAAAACATAAGAAATAACAAGTGTTGAAGAGGATGTGAAGAAAAGAGAACCCTTGTACACTGTTGGTGAAATGTAAATTGGTGCAGCCACTATAGAAAACAGTATATAGTTTCCTCTAAAAATTAAATCTAGAAGTACCATAAGATCCAGCAACCTACTTCTGGGTATTTATCTGAAAAAGTAAAAGCACTAAGATCTTCCAGGCAGAAGGTGCAGATAAGGGTCTGAAATCAGAAAGACCTAGGGGTGCTAGGATATGGCATTTTGGTGTGGCCTCAAAAATTGATCTGCACCAATGGTGTTGACTCAAATCTGCGAGACCAGATGAGAAACTGAGAATAGAGTCAGACTATTTCATAGATAGCTGTGGCTTCCTATTGCTGCATACAGATTGCCCCCAAAACTTACTATTATGGAATGCTCGCACTTTTTGAGGGTTGGCAGTTTGGGAGGGTCCATCTGGGTTCTTCAAACTTCAGTCTGTCATTAGGTATCCAGTCAGAGCATATCCAGAGCTGAAAGATCAGGGAACTTGAGCAGCTGGGGGCCAGCTGAGCAGTTCTGTAAAACCCCGGAAATTATTCATGTAATCTCTCCACCTGGGCTACATTAGGCTTCTTCACAGCATAGCAGCCTCCAGATATTGTACTTCCTAAATGGCTGCTCATGGCTCCAGTGTGAGTCTTCTAGCAAAAGGAATAAGTTGCATAGACTTTCCTGACATAGCCTCAGAAGTTACATAACAGCACTCTTACCACATTACACCAATTACATGTGAGTCACAAACTCATCTAGATTCAAGAGGGGATACATAGAACTCACCTCTGAATAAGAAGAGTGTCAAGGCCACTCTGTGGAATAGTTTTGGGCTGAAAAATATTGTTGTATCCACCTTTGAAAAATATGATTTGACACAAATACTGAAAAATAAAATACTCAAATTACATGCTTTGTAGATTGCAAATAAGTAAATAGCCTTTCTCATCAGAAAATCATCTAGATCCACCTTTTTAGTATATGGATTCTCCCAGTTTCTTATTTTCCAATGTCAATATAAATTCTTAATATGTCAAATTATTTCTCAAAAATGCATTCTTGAGTGTGATGCTGTGTTAGGTCCTTAGTCAGAAACTGGGGCATAGATTAATAGCATGCGTTTTGAACATTACATGGATGCTAGTTATTACATAAGTGAATTCTAGATCTTAGGAATTTTGTTCAATTCTATCATTTTCTAGTGTTTTTACTGAAGATATGGAAGGGAAAGCTGAGAAAAAAAATGAAAGTTTCATGTCCTTGCACATCTGATAACTTCTCCAGATTTACACAAAAAAAATGGTGGCAAAGCTGATTTGGATATAAGTTTTTAACTTTCTTTTCTTTCTCCCTATTTATGTGAAAAATAGAAAGACCTGTTCAAGAAAATCTGTGAGTGCATAGGTTAGAAAAGAAACAGCAACAAATGACAGAAAACTAGGGACATAGGAACTGAACTATGGGGCTTCTTTTTCCACGATGATAAAAGCCTGGAGGTGCGATTTGCTGACTTAGTAGTTCAGAGGAGTCAGGACTACATCTCTGCCATCCTCCTGGTTCCCAGATGGCTGCTACAGCCCCACAATCTGAGATCAAGGCAAAAAGTGGGAGAGATGGACAGAGCCCTCCAGAAGACAGTTGCCCAAAGCTCTTTGACTAGAGCTGTGTCTATAGCCACTCTTGGTTATAAGAAAGGCTCAGGCAAGGGCGAGGGTTTTTTAACTTTTCCAGTCTCCAGGTGAAAGTGGGCAAAGGTGATACCCTGTGGTGGTATCCCCACTAAGTCAATGATTGTCATCAACTTCTCAGTGAGAGGAATGCCAAGGCACTTTATGGGACAGATGTGGGATGGGAAGACCAGACTGTGTATTTTTGAACACAGAAGAACAGTCAGTGGTTTGCTAGTGACTCTGAAATTGTGTATAGTGCATGGGGGAGGGATGGCAAGCAGTTGGGTACAAGAGAGGTGGAAAAACTTGGGCTTGGGCCAGGGCAGACAGAGAGATGACCTGGATGGAGGCTAAGCAGAGTTGCTCAGCTTGAGTGAGCACATGCACCTCCTGGAGGCTAGTAAAATGCAGATTCTAATGCAGTGGGTCAGAGTGGGAGATCCTGCATTTCCACCAGGCACATAGCTGATACTGTTGCCTCACTCTGAGTAACCCAGGTTCAGGTGGTTCTCAAACTTGGTTGCAGAGTAGATTCACTTGGGGATATTAAAAAATTGGTTTACACACAAGTATTGTAAAGAATATAAATTGGATTGGATCAATAATATTAAAGAACAGCTGAATCAGTTTTGCTTACTGAAACATCTGTTAAAGCCAAGCTCATCAAACTAATGCACACACAAAACACCTAGGGATTTGCAAACATGCAAATTCTAACTCAGCAAATCTGGATGGGAGTCTGAGATCCTGCATATCTAGCAAGTGCCAGGTGATGACAATGAAGTTGGTCCCCTGGCCTCACTTTGAGCAGCCAGATAATAGAGGGCTAAGGTGGTGGAAAGAGTAGGGGAAAATGTGGGAGTGTTCGGAGGCATAGAGGAGAAGGAATACATCGTGTCCCTAGTCTGAGCCAAGGGAGGGTAGCAGCTGTTTAACTGGAGATACCAACAGGGCAGGCTTGCTGATGACTTTTACATATGGCTTTATTCACCTTCTGTCAACTTATATGACCTGAATTTTGGGTCTAGAACTATAATATGCTCAAAGTTTACCTTATGTAATATATACAAAATGAACACGTTCTTAGCATCCTTTTTATTTAAACACTTAGCAGTAAAAAACAAATGCTTGAGTTGGCAACTGCTGTGCCTCTGGGTTTATTGGGGTGAGCATTGCAAGGACACATGATTAAAGCCTAGGCCCAGAAGGCAGCAGTCCATGGCCATCCTGAGTTATTTCATGTCTATGCTCTGTTTTTTTTTTTTCATTTCTAAATTGGAAATGAGTGCTGTTATCTCAAAGAATGTGAGGTAATGTTTTGAAAAGGGTCTAGCACATTTCTTGGCATGCAGTAAGGATAAAGAAACTAGTACACACACACACACACACAAACATAAGTACACATACATACACATTCAATGTGCATCTATACATGTGTATATGTGTGCATGTACATGCTAACCTCCCTGCTCTATCTCCTTCCTCTGTAATATTTTCCTCATGTAAGGTGTGGTAAATTGTAAACATGGGCTTCATCAATTCTTCTTATCTCCGCACATCTCCCCTTTGTACTATAACATGCCCACACCTCCTATCAAAAAGAGAAGTCCATTTCTACCTGCCTTAAATTCAGACTGGCCACATGAGTGATTTTGACCAACACAGTGAACTGAGAGTGGCAATGTGCCATTTCTGAACCCAGGCTTCATGGGTTCAGAAAATGTTGAATGAGAATTCAGCAGGTGATTTCATTGCTCTTGCAGACAGGAAACATGGGAAGTGACTCAGCCAGGATCCTTGAGCTCCTATAGAAGATAAGGTACCAGGTGAGCTGCTGCTTTCACAACAAAACATACAGATATTTCTCATTCTTTATACATACAAAATGCTTAAAACAGTGCCTTGTGGAGTAACCTCTCCTTCTCATCAGCTTTCGATGTGCATTTGTGGCTCACACTGCTTGGTGGCGCGCTGAGAATAAAGTAGACCAGATAGATAACCATGCGAGTAAGGTGGTGATAAATCACTTACCACAAGCCTTTATTCAGGCTCAGACTGGAGATTCCAGTGACAAGCTGGTGAAGGGCAGGCTTCCTCTGTTTTGGGACCTATAGGTGTGGACACAAGGAGCCCTCCTCTGTGCATCACACTGGCTCCTGCTTACAGAAGATGAATCCTTTTTTTGCAGAATGTCCTTTGCTGAGAATTCTATTCCTCAGACAGGCCCAAGGTGTCTTTATTGATGAGCTAAGTGGGACCAAGATGTGAGTGTTTCACAGAATAGAATTATGATAAAAGACTCCCCACCAGGATTCTAAAGTAGAAACACTGCTCCTGGACATGTGCTGTCCTTAATACCAGGCCTATGCCAGGGCATTACAGGGCTCTGGGATGTAAAGGTCAAGCATTGCTCTGCCATTCTAGAAAGGGGTACCAATCTTTGGTTCAGGATTTTCCCATATATAATATGTAAAAAGCTTTTTTCAAGTTAGTCTTCATTTCTCCTGTAGTGTGATTCAGTCCTATTTATTGTCTTGGCAAGTCTAAACTACCAGTAGAGGCTGAGATTCCTACACATGTCCTTATCTAGAATTGAACATTCAGTTTCTTCTAGAAGGCAATATTCTAGACGTATGAGAGTCACCTTCCCATCCCATTTTCATCACATACACACACATAAATACACATACGCACACACACTCACATAGATACACATGAGTATATTTGCTCACACACATTCACACTCACATGGTCACACACATATACACATAAGCACATACCCACACATACACCCTGAACAGTAAATCTGCTACCATAAATGTGACCACTGCAGAGGCTGCTCTTGGAGGACCTAGAGAACAGTGAGCCAGATAGTACTCTGGGACATAGACAATCATGTGCACTAAATTGAGGTTGAGACTTTCTGGCTATAGCCCCTGGGCTGTGTTAAGCCTCATGGGATGTTTTGTGCCTACACCAAGCAGCTCTGCCACAGCGCATCTGAGCATGTTTCTTCTAGCTGTTGGGATATGGATGCAGACCCCAGAACTGGGTTCACTGCACCTATGCCCATAAATAACAGAGAGGTGTAGGGTGTAGGGAGGGAGGGCAGCCAGAAGACTGAGAGCACAAGCTGTCAGGTGAGAGCCATGGAGAGAATTTGGAGCCCTAGGCCTTTATATGAGTGGATTCTTTCCATTCTGCTCTTGGTAATGACTAGAATGGTAGGACAGAGGGCAAAGGGAACTCTTCTGTTGTGTTTGGTTCTTTTGGGGGGATAGACCTATGTCTATGCCTGAATGAAGGGTATACAGACCCCGGTTCTCTGAGATAAGCTTTATATAATGCTTATCTTTGTGGCTTCTTGATTTTTATTTATGGAGAGTTATTTTACCTGAAATAGTAGTTATGCTTTGCCGGAGAGCATGTAAAAATAAGATTTGCTTCTGGCATTTGGAAAATAGAGGCTGAAAAGAGGAAAAACAAGTCATAATAGCTTGAGTAAGGGTTAGCTGAGGATAGAGGGGGAATAGAGGAAAGTATTGGGGTATAAATGGAGCTGTACCTGGGGACTCTGCAGCCAGCTTGCCTGAATTTGAATCCTGACTTACACCTTACCCCTTAGGAAATTATTCACCTCTTTGTGTCTCAGTTTCCCTGTCAATGATGAAGAGGCACCAGTTGCTCCTTCATAGTGTTGTCATGGTGATTGCATGAGATGAGAGATATGCAGTACTCAGCAGTATCAGCCAAAGCAGGAGCCAGCATGCAACAACTGTTGCTAGTGTTTCCTTACAAGGGACCTTAAATGAAGCCAGACCCTGGGGAATGAGCTTGACAGATCCCTCATACAGGGAGCAAGGTGATGCTAGGAACCTGGGAGGTCAGGTTCCAGGTGGGCACTGAGGAGGGAAAAATGGATGCCAAGTCAGCAAGTCACTCCTGACATTCTGCAAGCTTGGACCATCTGAGTGGGGACAAAGCCAGGGAGGAAGAAAATCCCAGAGGAGCTGGTCTAGATCAACCTAATGAACCCAGCAGAGAGGGCTGAATCTGTGTAATGAAGTGCACAGGGTCACTGCCCTGGGCTTCTTTATGGGTCTGTGGATTGTGGAGGCAGGTGAGGACTGGCCACTGAGGACTGGTGCTAGGAGAGGGCAGGTGGAGCTATTAAAGGATCAAGATCACAAAACTTAGAAAATAAGGTTTCAATAGGCCAAATCTGCTCCATTCAACAGGCCCTGAGGATTTAGTGTTTAAGAAGCCAACTAATTAGCTGAGCAAACATGAGGTCAGTTACAATCAGTTGTGTAAATTCTTCAAAAGTACAAGTCATGACTAGTGGAATACAAAATAAAGCAAAGTAAAAGATGCCCCTGGAGATTCAAGATCTGTACAAGCTGAGAGAATATCATTTGCAGGAGAGAGCAGGACACTTGTGAAGACTTTGTGCAGAACAAATCATATCATAAAAATGTAAACTCACTCCTGGTTGACAGGTTGACAGACACAGTAGATCAAAGGGGGTGAGCCTAAGATGCTATCACCTGGACATTATTAGCAGCTGATTCTGACAGGCTGGCCCACTGCAGGACTACATTCAGAGCTAGCAACAGGGGACAACTGCATGAGGGAAGTGTTTTGGGCATCTTCCCATAGTAGGCCCAGAAAAAGTCCATCAAAGATTCCCGAAGCTTGGGGGTGCAGACCCATATAGGGATACATCTCATGTCCCCCAAGTGAGGACCTAACGTTAACATTTATATTAAGATCAAATGATGAAATAGGAAACCTAGTTATGCATTGACAAATGTATCGACTTGACAGCACTTTGGAGTATTTGGAGAAAATTAGGGGAATGATTATTCTTGAAGACAGTTTAATTCATCTGCTCATTGTGTCACAAGCCATTGGGCACCTACTGCATCTGGGAACACAACAAAATAGAAAACACTGTATCTTCAGGAAACTGATAGTTTCCTTTGATATAAGAACATTTTGGAAGCAAAAGACCCATATAAAAATACAAGAAGAATAAGAAATTCTGAGGATGGGTGAAGAGAATAAAAATAGGGCTAAAATATACTATACTGTAAACATGGTATGAGATACTATTAGCTGCTTTCTAAAAGATGGAATACCCGATGCTCAGCAAGACACAGGTGTATCAGGATACTAGGTAACAAAGGACTCAACAGGATCCACCCCAGCTCTGACTAGAGAGTTATACTGTTGAACACTGTGATTTTCTGCTTGTTGTCTACTGAGTGGAGATCTCTCTGGCCCAGCTCCTCTGGATGTGCCCACTCCTTTTTGCTGGTTCCTGGTAGGCACTACAGTTTTTTGTTGGAGTTGGGGCTTTGCCAGCACTAAACAGAAGAAGCAGCCCCAAAGCTCTGCCTTGAATGAGCAAAGTTTAGCATTCACTAGACAAGAGAGTTGGGCAGGGCAGAGGAGGGGACTGAGGGGAAGAGTGGGCACAACAACTCTTTATTGTCTGATCTGAGATCTGCTGCAGGCTACCACAGGAGATACGTGTATTCCCATCCTGGCTTGGGAAACTTTGATAAACCTCCAATTCCAAAGGAAAAAACAACAACAAAACCTAACAGTCACTCCCTCTCAGGATAAAGGACAAGAATGTCTTATGTTTTCTGCAGAGAACAGGTTGAGCCAGGTTTCTACAGCCCAACATTACACACCACTGAGCTGGAGAGAGTGTCAGAACAGGTAGAGTGTGACAGGTAAGATATTGGACTGCCCCCCCCCCTTTCTGGAGAATGAAGAGCCTTCTGGGTCATGGGGCAGCACAGGAAATGGCTGACTAGCTCACCACTTACAAACCCCCTCAAGCAGCCCTTCCCTTTTATACTAGAGCCTCTTTCTGTTATCCAGCAGAAACTTTCTGCTGCCAGCTAGATCCTCCTCAGCACAAGGAAACCACACATTTTTCACATTGGCAAGAATTCAAAATTTGATAAAGACAATGCTGGAGGATGGCATCATATGGAATTAAAACAGAGATTATGATAGTCCTGCCATGCTAACCCATGAATAATGGAAGAGAAGAGAGTTATGGTCAAGATGATGGAGTAGGTAAGTGTTTAGCATGCCTCCTCCTATGGCCACATTAAAATTGCAACTAAATTTTGAAAAGATCAACCTGGAGAACAAGCTGAAGACAGCTAAACAAAACTATAACTAGGGATATAAAGAGGAGACCATATCAAGACTGGCAGGATAGGCAGAGACAAAATCAGGCTGGTCCCACACCCAAGTGCGGTGGATGAGCAGTAGAAGGGCTATCTCGGTTGCAGACCCCACCCCCTTCAGAGTAGCAAGGGGGTGGCCCACATCAGGGCTCCCCAGACCAGAGTTCCAGTGCCAGGAAGAGAAGCCACCACAAGATCTGGCTGTGAAAATCAGTGGAGATTCTGGCCATCCTGGTGAGAAAGAGGGCAACTGGAAATCCAGACGTCCCCTTAAAGGGTCCATGCACAGATTCACTCAGAGCCACTCACCCTGGGCTCTGACAGAGGGAGAGCAGCTCAGAAAGTGCCAGAGCATAGGGGGGAAGACTGAATTGTTTGGCTTCAGGATGAGGGCTGGAGGAACAGCTGTCATTGTTCCGTTGTTAAGACCTCCTCCTGTGAAGCCTACACGCAAGCACCATTTTACCTATGTTGAGCCCTCCTCCCACATGGCTAAAACTGAATCTGCACTGGCCTGGTGAGGTCTGCTTGCTCTACCTCAGTGACTCCCTAAAACCCTGCCCCACTCAAATCACAAATTGATGATGGCAGTTTTGTTACTGGACAACAAGACCCACTTGTGCTCTCAACAGGAGTTTACTTTGGTAGCAATCAACAGGCCTGGGCTCACACACCTCAGGAGATACCTTTGGTGGCAAGTAACCAGCACCAGCCCTAGCTGCAGTATTTTTTTAATGACTCTCAATGATGTGTGGACCCAAGTTGGGCAGCAACTGGCCTTGGTGTGAACTGAGACTTTTGTGAGTGGCCACAGGCTCAGCACTAGCACCAAACTTGAATCTGCATTAACCTGGTGAACACCACTCACTCCACAGTAACTCCCTAGGACTCCACCTCATCCAACTCTCAAAGCACATGAGGCTCTTTCAGTGGCTGAGCCTTACAGGCACTCATAAGGTGGCAATAGATCTTGAGTGCCTTGGGCCTTTTACTGAACTGCCCCAGGCCCAATACCAGTGACAGTCAGCCTCGGTTCACAAGGTGGCCTCTCTCACATGCCTCTAGGTCCACCCAAGGCAGCAACAAAACAATAGCTTTGTAACTTCTAACAGATAGTCCTAGGCTGGTCACAGGCAGTGGTTGACCTTGGCCTTCATAGGAGCCCCTCCTGAGGAGCTTTAGAACCAAAACACATGGAGATTGGAATTAGACTTCAACAGAGCACCACCTGATTAGTCCCACAAGCAGAACACCCAAAGAGTGATCTCAACAGGAAGACAAGCCCACTAAGCAAACCCAACTTCATGGAGTCACCCCCCACACAAGAGCTCATACATTATTGGTGTGGCAAATCCTCATAGCAGTCAGCCTGACAGTCAATCCCACTCACTGATGTGTCAACAACAATCAAGGCTTAACTACAACAAATGGTTGTACACAACCACACAAGGGTCATTCCTGGAATGCCTGCCGCAGGTGATCAGGGAGAATGCACAACTGAGCCACACAGAACACCTATTACATGAGGCCACCCAGCTAAGACTGGAAGACATAGCAGATCTACCTAATACATGGAAACAAAAAGAGAGGCAGCCAAAATGAGAAACCAAAGACACATGTCCCAAATGAAAGAGCAGGAGAAAACTCCAGGAAAAGAACTAAATGAAATGGAGGCAAGCAACCTACTAGGTACAAAGATTAAAACACTGGTTATAAGGATACTCAATTAACTTAGGGGAAGAACAGATGAACTCATTGAGAACTTCAATGAAGAGATAGTAAACATAAAAAAGGACACAGCAACTATAAAAAAGAACTAGTCAGAAACAAAGACTACAATAACTGAAATGAAGAATATACTAGAAGGAATCAACAGTAGATTAGATGAAGCAGAGGACTGAGTCAGGAATTTGGAAGACAAGGTAGCAGAAAACACCCAGTGAAAACAGTAAAATAAGGAAAAAGAATTTTTAAAAATGGGGAAACTTTAAGGGACCTCTAGGTCAACATCAACTATAACAACATTCGCATCATAAGTGTACCAGAAACAGAAGAGAGAAAGCAAAGGATTGAGAACCTATTTGAAGAAATGACTGAAAACTTTCCTAACCTGGCGAAGAAAATAGACATATAAGTCCATAGAGCACAGAGAGTCCTAAACAAGATGAACCCAAACAGACGCACACCATTCTACATCATAATTAAAATGGCAAGGGTTAAAGAGAAAGTGAGAATCTTAAAAAAAAAAAAAAAAAAAAAAAAAAAACAAGAGAAAGGCAACTATTTCAAGGATACTCCCATAAGAATGTCAGTTGATTTCTCAACAGAAATTTTGCAGGCCAGAAGTGTTGGCACATTTTCAAAGTGATGAAAGTCAAAGACGTACAACCAAGACCACTCCGCCCAGCAAGGCTATTAATTAAAATTGAAGTTGAAATAAAGAGCTTCCCAGAAAGGAAAAAGCTAAAGGAATTTACGACAACTAAGCCAATATTATGCGTGTTGCAGAGACTTCTTTAAGAAGAATGGAAAGAAAAAAATAATAAAATGGCAGTAACTATGTACCCATTAATAATCACTTTAAATGTAAATGGAATACATGCTCTAATCAAAAGACATAGATTAGCTGAATGGATAAGAAAACAAGACTCATACATATGCTATCTACAAGAGACTCACTTCAGATCATGACACACAGACTGAAAGTAAATGGATGAAAAAGCTATTTCATGCAAATGGAAATTTTTTTTTAAATGGAGTGTAGCAATACTTCTATCAAACAAAATAGACTTTAAACAAGGTTATATAAGAAACAAAGAAAGGCATTACATAATGATAAAGGGATCAATACAACAAGATAATATAACCCTAGTAAACATTTATCCACCTAACGTAGGAGCACTTAAGCATATAAAGCAAATATTGATTGACATAAAATGAGAGATTAACAGTAAAACACTCATAGTAAAGGACTTTAACACCTTATTAACACCAATGGACAGATTTTCCAGGCAGAAAATCAATAAGGAAACAGCAGCCTTAAATGATACACTAGACCAGATAGACTTAATTGATAGTTTGAGTATTTCACTCCACAGCAGCAGAATGTACATTCTTCTTAAGTGAACACAGAACGTTTTCTGAGATAGGTCACATGTTAGACTACAAAACAAGTCTCAGTATATTTAAGAAGATTGAAATTATATCAATTAATTTCTCCAACCACAATGGTATGAAATTGACATCAATTATAAGAAAAAAAAAACTAGAAAATATGCAAATACATGAAGACTAAACAATGAATGGATTAACAATAAAAACAAAGAAAAGATTAAAAGAGACCTTGAGACAAATGAAAATGAAAACTCAATGACAAAATCTGTGGGACACACAAAAAAAGTAGTCGTAAGAGGGATATTCACAGCAATACAGGGCTACCGCAAGAAACAAGAAAAATATTAAATGAAAAATCTAACCTTACACCTAAAGGAAATTTTAAAAAGAACAGCAAAGAAACCCCAAAGTAAGTAGAAGAAAGGAAATAATAAAAATCAGTGTGGAAATAAACAAAATAGAGTCTATAAAAACAATACAAAAGATCAATGAACACAAAGCTTGGTTCTTTAAAAAGATAAACAAAATTGGTAAAGCTTTAACCAGGTTCATCAAGAAAAAAATAGAATCAAATAAATAAAATTAGAAATGAAAGATATCTAAGGAACAAAATGAAGCACTTACAGAGTCCACAGAAATACAAAGGATTATAAGAAAATACTATGAGCAATTATGTGCCAACAAATTGGACAATCTGGAAGAAATGGATACATTTCTAGAAATGTAGACTTTTCCAAAATGTGTCAAAAAGAAACAGAAAATCTGAACCGACTGAATACTATTTATGAAATCAAATCAGTAATCAAAAACTTCCACAAACAAAAATCCTGGACCAAAAGACTTCATAGGTGAATTTTACTAAACACTTAAAGATAAATTAAAATTCTATTCTCAAAGTATTCCAAAAAATTCAAGAACGGGGAAGGCTCTCAATTTTATTTATGAGGCTACCATTCCCGATTCCCAAACCAGACAAAGACATTACACACACACACACACACACACACACACACACACACACAC
>CM053504.1:38844232-38898863 GCA_028627145.1 Eidolon dupreanum
TTAAAATAGTCATACTACCCAAAGCAATCTATAGATTCAATGAAATCTCTGTTAAAATACCGTTGACAGTTTTCACAAAACTAGAAAACATAATCCTAAAATTTAGAACTACAAAAGACCCTGAATAACCATGGCAATCTTGAGAAAGAACAGTATCTAATATCAAGCTATACTACAATGCTATAGTAATCAAAACATCATGGTACTGGCATTAAAATAGACACATAGATCATTGGAACAGAATAGAGAACCCAAAAATAAATCCACACTTATATCGTCATTTAACCTATGACAAAGGAGGCAAAAATACATAATGGAGTAAAGACAATCTCTTCAATAAATGGTGTTGGGAAAACTGGACAGATACATGTAAATAAATGAAACAGGACTATCTTTTTACACCATATACAAGAATAAACCCAAAATGGATTAAAGAATTAACTGTAAGAACCAAAATTATGAAACTCCTAGAAGAAAACAAAGGCAGCAATCTCTGTGACACTGCTGTTCGTAACATGTTTTTTGATGTATCTTCTCGAGCAAGGGAAACAAAATAAAAAATAAACAAATGGGACTACATCAAACTTAAAAATTTTGCAAAGCAAAGGTAACCATCAACAAAATGAAAAGACAACCTACTGAATGGGAGAAGATATTTGCACATGCTACACCTGATAAGGTGTTGATATCCAAAATTTATAAATAACTCATACAACTCAAACCAAAAAAAAAAAAAAAAGTTAAAAATGGACAACAGACATGAATAAATATTTCTCCAAAGAGGACATACAAATGGCCAATAGACATATTTTTAAAATGCTCCACATCACTAATCATCAGAGAAATGAAAATTAAAACTACAGTGAGATATCACCTTACAACTCTTGGAATGGTTATCATCAATAAATCAAAAACAGCAAATGTTAGCAAGGATGTGAAGAAAAGGGAACCCTCGTACACTCATGGTGGGATTGCACATTGGTACAGACTCTATGGAAAACAGTTTGGAGATTTCTCACAAAATTTAAAATACAGCTACATTATGGCCCAGAAATTTCACTTCTGGGTAATCAAAGAAATGAAAACACTAATTAGAAAAGATATATTCAACCCCTATGTTCACAGCAGCACTATTTACAATAATCAAGATATGGAAGCAACCAAAGCTCCCATCAATAGATGATTGGTTAAAGAAGTTGTGATACATATATACAATGGTATATTAGTTATAAAAAAAATGAAATCCATATTGATAAAAACATGACGAAGTAGAAGACATCCCCAGATCACTCCCTTTGAGACAACAATAAGCTGAACATCTAAAACTCAACAAAACATGCAAACTGCACACCAGCATGTCTGAGCATGGGATTTGTTGTGCATAAGAGCTACCACAGGTCAGAACCTCAGGTGTTGGATGGTGGACTGGGATAAACAAAGAGGCTGCCTCTCACAGCTGCCAGAGCTTACTGTAGAGGGAGGAAAAAGGGAGAAGGTGCAGTGACCTCCCTGAATATCCCTGCCTGGGAGAGTTTGTGAGTTCCACAATGCCAGCGGCAGCACCCAGTTAACAGGAAAATAAGCAGAGAAGTGGATGGCAGAGAAACAACTGTTGATTTTTACTGGCCACAGTTGCAAAACAGAGGCTGAGCCACAGCCCCCATCCTCAAACCCACAGGGCTCCCCCACATAACCTTTGAGACAGATCACCACGGAGCCCCAGGGAAATCTGAGCAAATGCTTCTGAAACTGTTGTTAACACTGACAGGGACTGAAATTGAGAGTAGTGAGTGTGACTAAATATCTACAAGAAATAAAGGCATTATGTAAAGGTATTATTAAGGCTTTATATAAGCAGGGATCCAACAGGCTTAGAAATCACAAACTGAAAACCAATAGAAAAGCTCCTTCCTTGCAGCAGGCTAAACAGGGACATTTATATAATAAATCATCTTTCTGAAAAAAAAAAAAAAGTAGAAAACATTTCCATTAATGTCCAGGCAGAGTAATAGTCCATTAAACATCATGAACAACCAAGGTGATAAGACATCTCAGAAAGAGAAAAATCTACAGAAAATAAGCTTACAAACATAGAAATATGTAACTTAAATGACAGAGATGGTACATCTGAAAAAACTCAGTGAGTTCAGAAACGACTCATATCAACTATTTCAAGAATTGGAATAATATATATATAGATGAGCAGAACAAGGAGATTGAAACCCTCAAAAAGAACCAAATAGAACTTCTGGAGATAAAACAAACAAAAAACATTGCAAGAGTTGAAAATGAAATAGCAAGCTTGAAACATGGCATAGAGTTGAAAAAATGGAGGGAAGAATCAGTGATATCAGAGACAGAAATCTAGAAATAAATCAGAAGGAACAAAAAAGAAACCAAAAAATGAAAAATAATGAAAGAGAAAAAAAGAACTAGCTGACACTATCAGAAGAGGAAACATAAGAATAATGGACATTCTCAAAGGGAAGGAAAAGGAACAGGGAATAGAAAGCATTTTCAGACTAATAGTTGATGAGAATTTCCCAAATCTAAGGAATGAGCTGGAGCTTGGAATTCAGGAAGTCAACAGAACTCCCTATTATCTCAACCCAAAAAGGACTTCACCAAACACATTGTATTAAAATTAACAAAAATCAACAATAAAGACAGAATTCTCAGGGCAGCCAGGGAGAAGAAAACGGTAACTTATAAACGGAAACTCATTAGATTATCATCAGACTTCTCAGTGCAAACCTTACAAGCCAGAAAGGAATGGAATCAAATATTAAATGAAAGGAACTACCAGCTTAGAATAACGTATCCAGTTAATCTCTCCTTTAGATATGAAGGAGAAATTAAGACCTTTCCAGACATACAAAAACTGAGGGAATTCTCCCCTAAATAAAGCAGAAACACAAGAACAAAGAAGCAATAGAAACGCTGAGCCACCAGAAAGCAAAAGATAAAATGGCTATAAGAAGATCTCATATTTCAATAATCACCCTAAATATAAATGGACTGAACTCACCAATAAAAAGGAACAGAGTTGCAGAAAGGATCAAAAAAAAAAATGCAACCATATGCCACCTCCAGTTGACATATCTCAGCTCCAAAGACAAATATAGACTCAAAGCAAAAGGGTGGAAATAATATTTCAAGCAAATGGCATTTAAGAGAAAAGTAGGAGTAGTGGTACTAATATCAGATGAAATAGACTTCAAAATAAAAAAGATAAAGAAAGATACTGAGGGACACTTCATAATAATAAAGGGAATCATACACCAAGAAGACATAACACTTATCAATATCTATGCTCCCAATCAGGGAGTCCTGATATATGTAAAGCAAATACTAACAGAACTAAAGGGAGAAACAGACCAAAACATTATCTTAGTAGGGGACCTAAATACCCTTTTATCAGATATGGACAGATTATCCAAACAGAAAATCAATAAGGAAATAACATCTTTAAATGACACATTAGACCAATGGTACATAATTAACATATATGGAGCCTTCCTCCCCAAAACAGCTGCTTATACATTCTTCTCTAGGGAACATTCTCAAGAATCGACCACATACTTGGACACATAGATAGCCTCAACAAATATAAGAGGGTTGAAATCATACCAACCATATTCTCTGATCATAATGCTTTGAAACTAGAGGTCAACTGTGAAAAGAAAGCAGGAAGTAGCAGAAGTACATGGAAACTAAACAACATGCTACTGAAGAATAACGGGGTCAGAGAAGAAATAAAAAGAGAGATCAAGAGATACATAGAAAAGAATTATAATGATAGTACAACATATCAAAACTTTTGGGACACGGCAAAAGCAGTCATAAGAGGAAAGTTCATATCATTACAGGCCTATCTCCAAAATTAAGAATGAGCCCAAGTAAACAACTTAACACTTCATCTTAAAAAACTAGTATAGGAAGAACAAATGAAGCCTAAAGTCAGCAGATGGAAAGAAATAATCAATTTAGAGCAGAAATAAATAATATTGTAAACAAACAAAAAATGATAGCAAATATAAATGGAACAAAGAGCTGGTTCTTTGAGAAGGTTTATAAAATTGACAAATCCATCGCTAGACTCACTACAGGAAAAAGAGAAAGGACACAAATAAACAAAATCAGGGATGATAGAGGGGGAATTATGACAGACACCGCAGAGATATGAAGGATCATGCAAGAATACTAGAAAAAATTATATAACACCAAATTTAATCACCTAGGAGAAACTGACCAGTACTTAGAACAATGCAATCTTCCTAGACTGAATCAAGATGAACTGGAAAATCTAAATTGACCAATCAGCAATATGAACATTGAAACAATCATCAAAAACCTACCAAAAAATAAAAATCCAGGACCAGATGGCTTCACCAGTGAGTTCTACCAAGCATTCAAAGATTTAATACCTATTCTCCTCAAACTCCTCCAAAAAATCAAAGAGGTGGGAATACTTGCCACCTTGTTTTATAAGGCCAATATTACTCTGATACCAAAACCTGGTAAGGATAACACAAAAAAAGAAAACTACAGACCAATATCTCTCATGAAAACAGATGTAAAAACCCTAAATAAGATACTAGTGAACTGAATACAGCAACATATTAAAAAGAAGATATACCGCAAGGAAGTGGGCTTCATCCCAGGGCCACAGGCATGGTTCAACATAAGGAAATTGATTAATGTAATAAACCATGTAAACAAATTAAAAAATGAGAATCATATGATCATATCAATATATGCAGAAAAAGCCTTCAATAAGATACAGCATCCATTTATGATCAAAACAGTTAACAAAATTGGTATACAAGGAAAGTACCTTAACATAATAAAGTTCATATATGACAAACCCTCAGCCAAAATTATACTTAATGTTGAAAATTTAAAAACCCTCCCTCTCAGATCAAGAAAAGACAAGGCTGTCCACTATCACTACTGTTATTCAATATAACATTGGAGGGCCTAGAGAGTGCAGTCAGACAAAAGAAAGATATAAAAGGCATCCGAATAGGAAAGGAAGAAGTCAAACTGTCACTATTTGCTGACGACATGATTCTCTATATAGAAAACCCTAAAGACTCCACAAGGACATTACTAGAAACAATAAGCAAATACAGTAAAGTTTCTGAATACAAAATCAATGTTCAAAAATCCATAGAGTTCCTATACTCTAATAATGAAGTAGAAAAAATAGTTTCTTTTGCAATTGCAACAAAAAGAATAAATTATCTAGGAATAAATTTAATGAAACATGTGATAGACCTATAAAATAAAAACTATAAGACCTTATTCAAATAAATCGAAGAATATACAAAGAAATGGAAAAGTATCCATGTTCTTGTATTGGAAGAATCAACATAGCTAAAATGACCTTATAACCAAAACATTATACAGTTTTAATGCAACCTCCAATAAAATTCCATCTGCTTTTTTTAAAGAAATAAGACAAAAAATCATCAGATTTGTATGGAAGCACCAAAAACATCTAATTGCCAAAGCCACCTTGAGAAAAAAGAATGAGGCTGGAGGTATCACTCTGCCCAACTTCAAATTATACTACAAAGCGACAGTAACCAAAATGGTATGGTATTGGCAGAAAAACATACACGCGGACCAGTGGAACAGAATCGACAGTCCAGAAGTAAACCCATACTATGTGGGCAAATAATTTTCAACAACAAAGCCAAAAACAAACAGTGGAGAAGGGAAAGCCTCTTCAATAAATGGCACTGGAAAAACTGGAAAGCTACTTGCAAGAGAATGAAACTAGACTGTTATCTATCACTACACACCAAAATTAACTCAAAATAGATTAAATACCTGAAAATAAGACCTGAAACAATAAAATGCATGGAAGAAAACATAGGAACGAAACTCAAAGACCTTGAACTTAAACAGGATTTTATGAATTTGACCTCAAAAGCAAGGGAAGTAAAAGCAAAATTAATGAATGGGACTACATCAAACTTAAAAGCTTCTGCTCAGCAAAAACAAAACAAAACAAAACAAAACAAAAACCATCAACGAGGGAAAGAGACAACCATCTAAGTGGGAAAATATATTTGCAAGCAACACCTCTGATAAGGGCCTAATGTCCAAAATATACAAAGAACTCATACAACTCAATAAGAACAAAAAAAAACAAATGATCCAATCAAAAAAATGGCCATAGGATCTGAACAGACACTTCTCCCTCGAGGACAAGAAATATTTGAAAAGATGCTCAACATCGCTAGATATCAGGGAAATGCAAATCAAAACCACAATGAGATATCATCTCACACCTGTTAGAATACCTGTAATCAACAGGGCATGTAATAAAAAATGTTGGAGAGAATGCAGAGAAAAAGGAACCCTCATACATTGCTGGTGGGACTGCGTATTAGTACAACCACTATGAGAAACAGTACAGAGGATCCTTAAAAAGTAAACATTGATCTACCATTTGATCCAGCAGTATTTACCCCAAAGATTTGAAAATCCATATTCAAAAAGATATTTGCACACCGATGTTTGTTGCAGCATTATTCACAGTGACGGAAATGGAAGCAATCAAAATGTCCTATGATAGATGTTTGGCTAAAGAAGCTGTAGTACATATATACAATGGAATATTACTCAGCCATAAATAGAGATGAAATACTGCAATTTGCAACAACATGGATGGACCTCAAGATAATCATGCTAAGCGAAATAAGCCAAACAGAAAAAGTTGAAAATCACATGATATCACTTATATGTGGGATATAAACCTAAAAGGAACAAATGAACAGGACAAACAGAAACTCAGGGACATGGACAATAGCCTAGTGGTTACTAGAGGTAGGGAGAGGGAGTAGACAAGGTAAAGGGACTCACATATAGGTGGGTAGAGGAAGGGTTAAGTGAGTAAAGGGGATCAAATATATGGTAGCTGAAGGAAACTGGACTTTGGGTGGTAAACACACAATAGAACATACAGATATCAAATGATAATCTAAACCTGAAAGTTATATAATTATATTAACCAATGTTACCCCAAAAAGCTTAATTAAAAAAAAATAAACCGAAAAAAAATGAAATCTTGCTATTTACAACAACATGGAGGGTATTATGCTAAATGAAGTAAGCCAGACAGAGAAAGACAAATACTATATGATTTCACTTATATATACAATCTAAGGAACTAAATGAGTGAACCAACAAAACAAAAACAGACTCATAGATATAGAGAACTAACTGGTGATTACCAAAATGAGGGGCAGGAACTGTTAAAGGGATTAAGAAGTACAAATTGGCAGTTAGAAAATTGTCACAGGTGTGTAAAGTACAGCATCAGGTATATAGTCAGTAATATTGTAATAACTAGATATAATGCCAGGTGGGTACCAGTCTAATCAGGGGGTGTTTCTTCATAAATTATATAAATATCTAACTACTATGCTGTACACCTGAAACTAATATAAAATAATATAGAATGTCAACTCTAATTGAAAAAACAAAATTAAAAATTAAATAAAATACAATTATGGAAAAGAAAATCTATGATACTTTGGACACATTAGGCCCTTTGCAATACAGAACTATCAAAGTATCGAGTTGTCTTCACAAAAGTTAGGAATCATTGAATACTTTTGCAAAAATCCCATTCCAGGTGCTGTCAAAATCAATTTCATTGAAAGAATTAATTATACAAGCAAACCTAAACAACACTCAATCATTCTTTGCTCTGAGAGTTAATACACAGTTATAATTAATAAAAATCTCATTAAAGATTAAATGAGTTCACTTTTGTAGTTTTTCTTTCCATTTTGGACATCAAGCCCATATGTGTACACAGAAACTATCATGAAGTGTGTTTCCTGGTAAGTGTATTTATTTTAACTGGATTTCCCCTGAATATCAAATATTCTTTGAAAACAATCTTCTTGTATTAAGATGAGTTCTTGGAGATTTTCAGATCATCTTTTATAAAGACTCATGTACAGGGCTACTTTGATTAGTTCATGATTTTTTTGAGTACTTCTACTGATAAGAGACCATGAATGAGCTCATGCTCAGTCCTGGTGACATGCTGAGTCTGGCGGAGTCTTAAAAACATACACCCAGGAACCCTGCCAGCAAAGGCAAGGCTAACACTTATAAATAAACCACTTAAAGACCAGGTATAAGCAAGTAACCACGTGACCTGGTGTGCCTATCATCCTGGCTAGTACCCCATTTCATGCCCTGAAGTGGTTGGTCTGGATGATAAATCATGAACATGCCAGATTCAATCAAATGCTTGGCGTGTTAAGTAAATGTGTAAATGAAATAAGCATCTAGAAAAGTATGTGTTAAGAGACTTAGGTTTTTTTTTTATTTGACCCACAGTTGAGTATTTTTATGTGCTGAGCTCTGTTCTGGGTTCATGGGATACAGTAGCATTGGGTCAGATAAGATCTCAGTTATCACAGAGTGCACATTCCCTTGGAACATGTATGGAAACAAATAGTTTTAGATTGTGGTAAATACTATGAAGAAAATAGGTTCATGTGACAGGTTGACTGAGGGAGATTGGAACATTATACATGGTAGCCAAGCATATCATCTTCAATAAAATGATTTTGGAGCTAAGATCCTGAAGACAAAAAAGACCCAACCATGCCATGATGTGTGCAGAAGGTTCGGGCATAAATGCAAAGACCTTAGAATGGGGTCCAAGCAGAAAGCAAGCCACTGTTTCAGGAGCAATTGGAGTGAGGCCAATGGTGTGGTTACTGCTGTTGGACAATCTCCAAGTAGAGTGGGGTACATAAATTGTAGGTGTACCTGGGGCCACAGGCAAAGGCCAGATTGTGCAGGAGTTTAAGCCAGGCTGACACATTTGGACTTTATTCTAAATATATTGGGAGAACCTTGGAGGCTATAAGCAAAGGAGAGAGGGAATCTGGTTAACATTTCTAAAGTGATCTTACAAATGCCCCTTATTCCACTGTCAAAGTATAAGGTTACCCCATGGAGGTCCTGCTCAACCCTCTAAGCTGTCTATATAGTGTCTATAAGTGTCTATATAGGTCCAGCTATCAAAAATGGTTTGCACTGTTTATCAGGTTCTTAAAGATGCCAGTTCTCATTTGTTATGTAACACATGCACTGGTCAGTTAATAAAAGTTTCTAGTTATAAGAACAATCACTAATGCATCTACAATAATTGTGGTCATTAATGATGTATTTATTATCCCGACCACTGTATATACTATTTAAACTAAGGATATGACCTGAGGCAAAGGACATGCATACTTGCTCCCTTGCTAGGATGGGACTCCAGGTTAAATTTTATGACCTAGACTTTTACAACATTCTCAGAGGAATGAACAGGTAGGGTGGTTTCCTTGTAGATGTTTCAAATGACAGGTCTACCCTCAGTACACAGTAAACTAAATTCAGACCAACCCTCCACTCTGTCCTTGCTGAAGGTCAGCCACTTGACTACCTTTAGAAAGTCCCCTCCTCATCATTGCCCTTTGAGGAGGGGCACAAAACACTCATCCATTATTGCCATACCTGCTCCCTTACTCTCATCTCTATCTTGGACAAAACTGTGGTTTATAATATGATCCCATGATTTTCCATTCCCCAAACTCCTAAGCTGATTGTAAGACAATGGCAGTGAGGTCAGTAATCTTGCATGGGGGTGGGGTGGGAATGAGGAGGGCAGCTTGGACACATTGTTTTCCACTGAGACACATCAAACTGGCAATCCAAACCTTAGACAATGTTGGTCATAGTTGGAATTAAAGACTGTAGAGAACATCCCTTTATAACAATACTAGTAGGAATTTATTTGGACAGGATTAGGATTAGATCCTAGGAGTTGGACCTCACTTTTCTCATACATAAAATGGGAGTAATATAATCCAAAAGTATGGAACAACATCATGTTGATAAACTATGCTAAACCACTAGATGAACAGTAACTGCATAATAAATGGAGATTGTTTCTATTTTTATGTTCAAAATCTGTTAAGTTGACTGCATGTTTCAAAAGCAACAGGAGAGGAACACTGTTTCTTATAATTCTATGTGAATTTAAAGATAAGCTTGTAACTTACTGTCGGAAAGACAGCTGAAATGTTGATAGGGATTGCATTGAATCTGTAGATCAATTTGAGGAGTATTTCCATCCCAACAACATTAAGTTTTCCAATTCATAAACATGGAATACTTTCCATTTATTTTGTTCTATAATTTCTTTCATCAATGTCTTATACTTTTGGTGTTCAAGTTTTACACATCTTTTGTTAAATATATTCCTAAGTATTCTATTATTTTTTATTTTAAAAGTGTGGCATTTTATATAATGGAGTGAGTGTGGGCATCCAACAAACCTGGTGTAAATTCTGGCTCTGTTATTGACCAGGCTGTAACCTTGGGCAAGATATTGGCTTCTCTGAACATCTGTTTTTTTCATCTATGAAGTGGACATCATAATTCATTCCTCTTGTGGTAGGTGGGGTGATTATCCAGAATAATATTTGTGAAAGTTCATGGCATAGTGCAAGTAATATTAGTTTTATTTCTTCCTTTACTAAATCTACAGTAAAAACTATTTTTTCCACATATGACATTTTGTTCTCATACGCTATATTAAAATACCCCCAATAGTCACATCTGAGGATGACACACCCAAAGAACAGACAGGACAGTCACCAGACCCCTGCTAAAGTGAATCTTGCTCCACATGATCAGCCCTTCACTGGCCAATCCTCACAACCATTCAGCCGTGGATCAATCTCTCCCATTGACATGCAAAGAGCAACCAAGCCTTAGCTACAAAAGGAAGGCACGCACAACCCCTAAGTGCCCAAGGGACACACCTTGGGCACCCAGCTCAGGTGACCAGAGAAGACTGTGCCACTGGACCCCAAGGACACCTGTTACATAAGGCCATTCTACTAAGACTGGGAGACACAGCAGCTCTATCTAATACATAGACCCAAAGACAGGGAGGCAGTCAAAATGGGAAGACAAAGAAACATCCCAAATAAGAGAACAAAAAAAAAAAGCTCCGTAAAAAGAACTAAACAAAGTGGAGACAAGTAATCTATCAGATACAGAGTTCAAAACACTTAGAAGAATGCCCAATGAACTTAGGGGAAGAGTACAACAACTCAGTCAGAGACAGAAAGTGATAGAAAACATAAAAGTGGAGTTAGAAAACATAAAAAAGAACCAGTAGTAAATGAAGAATACAATAACTGAAATGAAGAACACCTTAGGAGGAATTTATAGTAGATTAGCTGAAGCAGAGGATCAAATCAGTAATTTAGAAGATAAGGTAGCAGAACATATCCAATCAGAACAGCAACAAGAAAAAAGAATCCAAAAAAAAAAAAAAAAGGATCATTTAAGGAGTCTCTGAGGCAACATCAGGTATAACAACATTTGCATCATAGGGGTACCAGAAGTAGAAGAGAAAGATCTAGGAATTAAAAACCTATTTCAAGAGATAATTACTAAAAACTTCCCTAACCTAATGAAGGAAATAGACATACAAGACCAGGAAGCACAGAGTCCCAAAAGAGTTGAACCCCAAAAAGGCCCACACCAAGTCACATCATAATTTAAAATGTCAAAGTTTAAATATAAAGAGAGAATCTTAAAAACAGCAAGAGAAAAACAGTTAGGTACCTCCACGAGAGTTCCCATAGACTAGCAGTTGATTTCTCAACAGAAATTTTTCAGGCCAGAAAAGAATGGCAGGAAATATTTAAGTGATGAAAAGCAAGTATCTACAGCCAAGCTTACACTACCCAGCAAAGCTATCACTTAGAATCAAATGACAGATAAAGAGCTTCCCAAGCAAAGAAAAGCTAAAGGAGTTCATCACCAAGCCAATATTGTAGGAAATGTTGGAGGGGTTTCTTTAAGAAGAATAAGAAAGGAAAAAAAGATTAAAAATATGAATAATAAAATGGCAATAACTACATATCTAGCAACGATTACTTTAAATGCAAATGAATTAAATGTTTTAATCAAAAGATAGAGTGGCTGAATGGATAAGAAAACAAAACTCTTACATATGCTGCCTCTAAGAGACTCACTTCAGATCAAAAAATACACAGACCGAAAGTAAAAAGATAAAAAAAGATGTTTCATGAAAATGGAAACAAACAAACAAGAACCTTGGGTAGCATACTTATACCAGACAAAATAAACTTTAAAACAAAGGCTATAATAAGAGGCAAAGAAGGACCTGGTTATCCCACTTCTGGGTATTTATCTGAAGAAGCACAAAACACTACTTTGAAGGGACATGTGAATCCATATGTTCACTGCAGCATTATTTACAGTAGCCAAGATATGGAGGCATCCTGGGTGTCCATCAATGGATAAATTGATAAAGAAAAGGCGATATTTATATATATAATGGAATATTACTCAGCCATACAAAAGAATGAAATCTTGTCGTCTTCAGCAACATGGATGGATCTAGAGGTTATTGTGCTAAGACAGACAAGGAAAGAAAAATTTTGTATATGGAATCTAGAGGACAGAATAAACAAATAACAGAAAGAAGCTCATGGATACATAGCATTTTGATAGTTGTCAGATTGGAAGCGGGTGAGTGAATGGGAAGGAAATTAAGAGCTACAAATTGGTAGTTAAAAAATAATCATGGGGATGTAGATTATAGCAGGGGGAATATAGTCACTAGTATTGTAATAACTATGTATGGTGTCAAATGGATACTGGATTTATCAGGGTGACTACTTCATAAGTTATATAAATTTCTAATCATTGTGTTGTACACCTGAAACTAATATAATATTGTATGTCAACTATAATTGAAAAAAATACGAATATAAAAAAATATGCCCAGTAGAGTTTGGGGGGGAAAATCTGTCTACTTTTATATTTTAGATATTAAAAAACATTTTTCACTCTTATTTTATCTTCAGTGATATAGTTTTTATCTATTTCTAATTCTCAATTTCTTCCTCTCCCCATTCGGAAAAATACCTTTGAATTTCTTTAATCTAGATCCAGCTTTTGTGGGCTTATTAGAATTTTATCTCTTCAAAGTGGATCTTCACAGTTTATTTCATTTAATACCTCATTGCTAGCTTGTATTTTCTTAGAATCATGAAATTTTATTAGAATTTCATTCTACTATTCTTATGTATATTTAGCTATATTTCACCATATTTGAGAATATGTGATTGATATCCAGGCCCTGTAAATCAAGTAAGTTTATTCTCCTTCTTTTAATTTAGTGGGTTTTTTTTTATTGTGCATAGGGACTCTTAGATTTCAGAAGGATTGACCACCAGGCCTTGAAGACAGCCCTGTCTTCCTATATGTGTCATGCTGCACACACCACAGTGAGGTGACAGTAAGTGTGTATGACCCCCAACATTCAGTTGGATTGACTCATAAAAGCAAAATCTCAGGAATTATGGACCTTTTCCTAAGGTTAGATAGATACAGGGATTTTTAAACAACACTGGGAACTGTTGCTGTTAAAAAGAAAAAGCATGAGCTGTTGAAGATTATCAGCAACAGGGGCTGAAAAACTGAGTTTAGCTAGTGATCCCTGTGAGCATTTTCAAATCATACACTATTCTGATTTTATATGTGACACACATGGGTTCACTTCTGCTAAAGCTAGATGGAAAATGATGGCTAAATACTAACAGTGATGACGTTCCTAACCTGGACTATTGAACTCTATGATTTTACACTAGTAACAATATGCACTGTCATACAGGGTGGAATTTGTCATCAGCCTGATGCATGGACAGATTATTTAAAAAAACACCCAAAACCCTCACAGCCCTCATTGCTAGTTGGTTCCCCTATGTGGTGACATCATATCCAAGACCTTGAAGAGGCAGCTTGACGGGATGAATGTTACCTGTTAAGGAGAGATGGAAATCTTTCCTAATCCAATTCACAGGCATGAGTGGTGAGAAGAGGAAAAGGAAAATGTTACATGTTCTCTCATTCCCACACTTAGTATGGCACACAGTTCATTTTATGCAGGAGGTGAAGGGTAACAGTTTCACGTTTACCAGTGTCCACCTCTGCTGTACCAGCCAAGACTGCAGTAAATGACCATTATGATGTTTACCCACCAGCATGTGAAAACTGACAAAGTACAATAAAAACTGTAATTCTGACCTTTCATGGCATAAACATTTACATCACTTAATAATGTTAGTAGTTAGAAGTAACATGTAAAGGATGGGTCAGTACCAGTCCAGATTTACCAGTTTTGCAGAGAACCTTAACTGCACAAACAGCAGCTCGTCATGCTTTTTACAGGCAGTGATTGCTTATTGGTGGGAGAAAAGAAAAAAAAAAAAATTCTTGATAAAGCAAGTAGTGTCCACTCTCCTGTTACTTAAAAATTCTGTAGAGCAAGATTAAAATCTTTATGAATGCTTGATATAAATATATGTAAAGCTAATTCCTGATTATCAGGCAAGGGAGCAGAAATAATAGAAGCCTTGTAAATTGTGCCATTAATTTAATGATTCTGAGCCAAGCATGTTTCTAATACAAATGGCTGAATTTAGAAGTGCCATAATCACTCTCACTGCATACTTACACCTCTCCAGAAGTTAGGTGGGAGGTAAAATGGCCAGAAAGTGTCAAGAAAAGAAAACCAGAAAAGGCCAGCAACTCATCTATATATCAGCTGGGGGGTGCCACCAGACTCAGGAGTCAGTGTCTGGATCTCTATGTAGACAGGAGGACTGGAGCAGTGCTGGCATCCTTGGTCTTATAGGAAATGTTTTGGTTTGTTCAAATGAAATTTTAAAAATGCCAGATGGTGACTGTACTGTTTCTTTAAAAAATGGATAAATGTAATTGGAAAACATTAATACAGTTGGAATGAATACAATTGTAAGAAAGTGCCAGAAAAAAATAGAAACATCTTATATGTTACAAAAGAAAATATGGAGCACCTTCTCTTCAATGATGTTGTTTTTAATCCCTTTTCAATGAGTTTTGATGGAACATTGGGCTACTTGGGCATTTCTGTACCAACTTAGAGAATCTGATGTTTATATTAGGCAAAAAAAGTGATAATTTTCTTCTTTTTGCCTCTGCTTTGATTTGACTTCTGCATGCCATCCCCAATATTTATGAAACATAAAATTCAGGGTATTGATTGAGGCACTCACACCATTGTGTTTTAGATATGACTTCCATGTCTGGCTCCACAATGTACTTAATTAAAGCACAGCTTTTAAAATGCCAGTCATATCAGCCAAGTCTCTCAGAACATCAGCCCTGCCCTGGGAGGAGCCCAAGACACAGAATATGGGATTTCTACTCAGAAGCCTGTGCTGTGGCAGACCCATTCCCCATAAAGCAAAATAGATTATGTTCATAGGCTGATGCTGACAGTGCTCAGGACCCCAGGGGGGCCTGACAGACCTTTTCTAATTAGTGAAGACAAATTGAAAGCAGAAGCAGGTAACTCACCAACTCATTTTTTTAAGGAAAAAAATGAGATTCCTCCAGCTAGCAGGCACCTGAAATAATCTGAAGCTTTTTGGAAAAGAAATATATCTAAATAGATAGCATATTTACATATGTCATATATTTAAGTATATTATAAATTTTATTTTATATTTTATATAGTAGCACCTATGTGTTTTGCTTTGAATACTGTACTTCTATATATCATAAAAACTCTTTGAATATTATTTTTTTGTGCTTTGGGCAGAATGTTTGTGTCCCCCCTCCCACCCAAACTCACGCTGAAGCTCTAACCTCCACTGTAATGGTATTTGGAAATAGAGCATTTGAGAGGTAAATAGGATTAGATGAGGTCATGACAGTGGCCTCTTGTGATGAGATTAGTGGCCTTATAGAAAAAGGAAGAGAGAGAAGTCTCCATGTGCATGTACCCAGAAAAAGCCACATGAGGACATAGGGAGAAGGAAGGCATCTATAAGATAGGAAGAAGCTCTGTACCAGAAACCAAATTAGCCAGCAACTTGGTTTTGGATCTCCTGTCTTCCAGAGCTACGAGAAAAAAAAAACAGTCTCTTGTTTAAGCCAGGGAATTTTGGTGGCAGCCTGAGCTGATTTTGCATCACTCACAGCACACTAGCCCTCAGTAATGGGTAAGATATTATATATGTGATACTACTGTGCAACAGCAGCAAATGAAGACTTTCCCCACCCATTTTCTGGATCCCACTTATCAGCCTCAAGTTTATTTCAGTCCTTAAGCTAGGCTTTGGCCATTTGCAGGGCCAGCTACATTTCCAATGGGAAGCTATATGGATCAGAATTAGGGGCAAGGTCTCTGAGACAAAACTGGCTGAATTCAGATTCTAGCTTTGCCACTTAATAGCTGTCTGATGATCAGCAATTAACTATCTCTCTGTACCTCAGTTCCCTCTCCCCAAAATAGTAGTGGTAGTAACAATGTCCACTTCACAGGATAGTTGTGAAGTACTAAATGTCAGGTGCTTTGTCCATGTTACTTCTGATATTATCCATCCATCACACTGTAAGCTGTATCTTATGGAATTAAAGAAGAATTCCACTTGTAGTGTCTCATCTGGGAGTTTTATGCCCAGGCATACTTTCTGTGCACTCATTTCTCCAAATCCAAAGGTTATAGCTAACACCTGAAACTTCCTACCTGAGAGCTCTGTTCCAACAGTGGAAGACCACTCCATCCATACCAGGGCAAGTTGCAAGGGCCAAGGAGTGAATGCTTCTGGAGCAACACTTGACCAATGGTGGACAGGGAATTGGTATACAAATCCCCTGGTTCCTTCACCTCTCAAATAAAATAACTCTGAGTGTTTATTCTACATTGTCTTCCATACTTCCCAGGAAGATTAAGCCTCAACTGCCTGCAGCATAAAATAACTTAATAGCACATTTCCTTGGCTTCTCTCTGGTTCCTGTCTTCCTCACTACTACCTGTCCATTGCTTTCTGGAACCACTTTCCAAATAAATGATTTACACTCTAATCCTTGTCTTAAGGCCTGCCAATGAGAAATATTAGGCATCACCATGGACATAAGAATTGTAGCCTAATTAAAATGGTGGAATTATTCTGCATTATATGCTTCTCTCCCACTTATTAAGTGAAATCTTCCTAGGACTAGCAGAGAATAGGGAGAGGCTGATGTATCACATTGAGAGGCAATGTGACTTGGGAAGTGGCTTTGCTTATGCATTGATGTCACTGTTCTGATTCATAGAGTGTTGCAGCCTCTTCAAAATGAATCACATCCCAATGTAGATGGGAGTAAATCTTAGGGAGGCAATATCAGAATCCTCAAAAATGAATCTTCTCCTATAAGGTTAACAGGAAAGAATATGACCCTGAAACAATCATTCATTTGACTCCAGCAGTTATTTTAATGACTTTCAAGAGTAAGTGTCATTCCATGTATGTCTCATTCAAAATCTCTTAAGATCATACTCATTTGTTTTTTCATATCAAACGTAGATTCACAGTGCATTGCAATTTGGTGTCTGATCAGGAAGGTATGAGAGCCCCTGGGGTTGTCATCTGCCATTGAAGGTAATAAAGTATCAAGGTCATTGAAGTAAGATGAGTGCCAACAACTTTATAATTGTCATTGTATACATGCTTTTGACATGTATGGAAAGCACCTTTGAGACAGTTTTATCTGAATTTATATTTATTCTATAAATTCTGACTAGTTAAGATCATTAGTGGATATTTACTTTGACAAAATTATGCTCAATGCTCATTCTTAAGTTATAACATTAAACACATCACATTTGCTTTCCAAGTTTCAAGGGTTCTTTATCCCAGATATGTGAATGGTCCTTTGCCCCAGATTCATGGTCAAGGTCTTAGAGGCTGTGTAGTCTTCAAGTGAGACTTATGAGCACACTTAGTCACTTCTTCCTAAAGACATGGAGGAAAGCTTGATTCATTTGCCAGAAGAAGGGCTGATAGATAGGAATCTACCTGGGGAATGAGTTGCTTACACATGATATTTATCACCCAAGGCATGACAAAGACATGTGGCAATATAATAAAATGGGTTAATAAAAACTAAACACATGGATGATGTTAAGAAAGCGAAGGGAAATAATCAGGAAAAAATTATACCAAACCAGGAGAGAATCAATACCCCAAATCTATATATATTGATGTCCAGAACTGACTGTAAGCTCAGTGGTAGCAATACAAAGAAGGACACACAATCAGCAACCTGACTCACAGTGTCAAAGTAGTAAAAATAGACCAGAGACTCATGAGAAGCTCATCTATTTCTATTCTTAAGATGAGATGTAAAGTTCTCATTGAAACGACACTACACTGCAATGAGCAGCATCCCCCAAAACATTCCTCCCTCCCATCCTCCTCACACTGCCCAGCTCTCCAATCTCTTATTCTCTTCTAGCTTTCCCATTACTCTTATCCGCACAACTTACTCATTAAATCTATGACCTGCCTTTCATCCTTAGGTAGAGTATAAGCTTCACAGTGATAGAGGCTTCTTTTGGATGGTTCCCTCATGTTCCCCCAGCACTGAGAATAACACCTAATAGACAGCATGTGCTCAGTGTATATATTTTGAATTATTGGATTGAAAAATTTTATTATATTGAGTCTGTTTCTTAGAAAGGAGATTTGTGGGATCCAGTGAAAACAGGCATTCTTGGTATATGGGTCTCTGATGGCTTGTTTCAGTGCAATATTAGACTATAGCATATCTAGTCCAAGAATCAAATAAAGATGTACATATATAAAGGTACCAAACAACAAAAATGTTTAAAGAAGCCCATCAAAAAATAAGGAATGGTGGGAATTGAAACAAAATGAAGAAACCAGTGTAAGCTGGACTTGCTCCCCCTCATGCCACCTGTGAGCTGTCCAGTTCTAACTTTGGCTCTAGGTCTCCATCTATGGCTATGAGACTATTTGAGAGGTTGTGTGATCAGTTTTTAATTTTCATTCTGTGAAGCACAGAAGTTACTCGTGCACACCTATAGTTTTCAGTTTTCTTCAGAATGGATAAAGATCCCAACTTGAAATCTATAGTTTATGAAAAACAGATTTACTTCAAAGAAGTGAAAGAAGGCCAGTGGGCCTGGAGCACAGAAAAGTGGGTGGGAGCAAGGGTTAAGGAGTTAGCTTATGCTGGGTCTTGTAAGTTACACCAAGGTCACTGGTCTGTACTCCACGGGTAATATCACTGAAGTAATTTACACAGGAGTGTCACAAGATCAATTGTATTCATGAGAGATCCTTATGGCTATTGCATTTACCGGGAATGGGTATATGGTAAAAGCTAGAAGATGGTTGAAGTGGCATGGGTAAGAGATAGTAAGAGCTTGGTCTAGGGTGACAGGGAAGGTGAGTGTAGAATAGGCAGAACTTACCAATGACTTAGTTTAGACAGTGAGGGGAGGTGATGCAAAAACAGACTCATGGGTTCGGGACATGTACAGGTAGACAGGTGTTGAGGCTGTTCATAGACACTGTGTGGGGTGAGAAACCAGCAGAGGGTTTGTGCATGTTGAACTAGATACATTTGAGAGGTCCTAGTGGAGATTATAGTGGGTACGGTGATCATTGGCACATGGGTAGTAGTTGGCACAGTGGCTTACAAGGAGATTTTGAATGAGGAAAGGATTTAAACCCAATATTTAAAGGCTGGACAGAGGAGGATGACCTGGGAAAGAGTAGGGAAGAAGACCTAGGGAACGAGCAGGAAAAGCGGGGGAAGATGCAGTCAGGGAAGTCATGGGGAAAATTATCTTAGGGAGAAGGAAATTGACAAGGGAGCATGTGTTTCTGATATGTCAAGCATGGTGAAGCATGAAAATTATCCTCTTGGCTCATTGATGTTTAGGCCATGGTTCTTTCAATGAAATTGGGGGAAAGGATCAGATTGGTTCCTGCATACCCATGCCCTAGATCTGCCCTCCTCACTCAACTTCACAGTTAAATTTGCATAGATATTAAACATCCATCTTGATTTCTTTTGCTTTTTAGTGGCACTGCAACATTTATAATAAAATTTGAATTTAGTAGGATCCCTGGTGAACTCCTCCATATTTATTGTTTCACAGTTTGCTTCTTTGTAAAAACAAATAAACAAACAAACAATAATGTTGGGAAAAATGGAAGGCAGTGGGAAAAGAGGAAAACCAAATATAAGATGGATCGACTCCATAAAAAAAAAGCCACAGGCATTAAGTCTATAGAACATGAGCAGGGCTGTTGAGGACAAGAAATTGTGGATATCACTTATTCATAGGGTCACCAGGAGTTGGGGCAGATTCAATGGCACATAACACACACAGTTTGCTTCACTAACCAGGTCAGGGTGTGTCAGCGGACTGGCAAACATTCTCAGCATTCTCCTTAGGAAGCCAGCCTTAGACATCAGAGCATAGTAGGACTAGGGTTTATTGAAGAGATCAGAAATCCAAATACAGGAGGTAAGCAGTTTATCCTGGAGCACTCGAAAGAAGTTTTTAAAAGTCTGTAATAATGACATGACATTGAAAGTTTCAGTCTTTCTGTTTTCTCACTCTCTCTATTCTGCCAAATGTTGTAGCCCAGTGATAACCAACCAGAAGCCCACTATAGAACAACATTGGTAAAAAGAGATTTCTTATTTTAAGGGGTTCAGAATATATGTCCCAGGATGGCAGAAATAAAAAAAGAAAATGGCCTGTGATATCATCTCAGTGATGACCTTGAAACTTGGGTCAAGCCCTGGCCACAGTTTATCTCTAGTGCTTTAATTAGGCACCAGCAGCCTCCATTCATAAGTAATCCCAGGAATGAATTTTTCATCTAGGTTAGTGCAGCTATGGCTGCAATCATCCCCATTGCCCAGTGTTTCCAGCTAGGCTCTGTCAATGCAGGTATACTACTATCTTTACCAAGTTTTAAACCAAGGGCACATGGAATAAGGTAAGTTAAACTTTTATCTAAAACAAGCCATATATCAAAGTGGCAGCACACTCAACATACCCAGAAAAGGAAAATACAGTTACGATGACACATTCAAGTTGTCAGGAAATCAGTTCAGGCTTAGGAGAAAGATATTTCCCCTGAAGAGATAGAGTGCATGACAACAGTCCTCCCTAATGCCACCAGAGTTAAGGGTGGCCAGTATTCTAATATATCGTCACTCTTTTTCCCCTTCGAAGATGCAGAAATAAGATCTCAAACTATAAACTCTTAAATTTGAGTCTCTTAGAGTCATAACATTAACACCCACCAGAAAATGTTTTTATCTGGGTGCCTCAGACTTGCTGAAGAACCATGGCCCCTCTGGGCACGATCCAGGGACTGTCCTCACCTAAAATAAAAGTCCATATTGGTTTCACTCTGATTTGTTTAAAGTCTTCTATGCTGCAACATCTAGGGCAGTGGCTCTTCCTCGGACTGCCAAGCCACGTCAGTATGGCCCACAACAGACCACACTGATTCTCAGAACTGACAGATTCATGCTCTATAGACCCCTGGTTCCATGTGAGGGACAGAATCAAGTCAGCCAAACAAGGAGAGAAGTTGGGCAGCAGGTGAGGCAGCCTGCAGCCCAGTTTCTCATTCAGTTGAGAGGAGATATAAGAATAAAGGAGAGATTGGACTCTAAGATAAGAATTTGGGTGCATGTGGCTTCCTTTGAAAGTGATTCAGGAAGACGAGTGCGGAAATAATCAAGGGAGGGAGGAAAGCCATAAATGGTTCATTATCAAGAGTTACCACCATAGGTGACTGGAGTCAGTCCAGTTGAGATAGTTACGAAAGACAAAGTAGGACCTCTTCAGAGTTACAGCGCCCTCAGGCCGGGGACTGATGGCTTCATCTTTTAGTCTATTGTGGCTGAGGTTACTCCTAGGGGCACTGACTCCTTCCCCAGCCCATCAAAGCACATAGACCAAGACAGCAACTTTGATTGGTTATAGTTGTATGCTATCAGTGCATGCTGCAGTGATTAGTGCCGAGAGTATACATACAGGGACCATCAAGATCTGCAACACCAGGAATGCCCAAACCTTTTATAATTCATCATATTTATTTTCATTTATGTGTTTCCTGAAAAGGGACAAATAATAGTATTATTTTACTGTGGCTAGTGAGATATTGGGCTTTTCTGGAAGACACTACTTGGAGCTCACTACTTAGCACCCTCCTTTGGATGAAATCCTGTTCCAGGTCCATTCCTCCACCAACAGGAGCCTAAACTTTGCCACCATCAGACTGCTGAGAATACAGAAGCCCAAAAGTAAGGGAGCTTCAGGGCCCATGTGAAAGTACCTTACTGTACCAACTCAGCCCACAGGGCAGGTGTCACCAAGGCTGCAGGTTCCTCCTGTGGTTTCTGAGGACGTCCCTGCTGAGAAAAGAAAGTGAGCAGTCAGCAGGTATAAACAGGATGTCTGCAGCCAGGCATGCAGACTTCTCCATCATCTGACCAGGAGGGAAGCAGCCTACCCCTCCCTCTTGCCAGCCATCTGTCTCCTCTTTGTCTGGCACACATGGTGGGCACAATTTGCCCAGAAACTACTGGATTCTATACAAGGAGTTCATTGCAAAGAAGGGCAGAGGGAAAACAAGGAGACACACTGTCCTTGCAAATCCAGGAATCTCTAAGCAGGGAAGTTAGGTCAGCAGGCATTGGTGGTCCCTTATAAAAGCCCTAGCCCAAAGGAGTCACCCAGGCATAACTACATAGAAGAAGCTGAATCTTTCCAAGGTTCAAATATGGATTGAAAAGCAAAAGCCAATGAGGGAAAAAAAACTGCCTGAGAAGAGGAGGAGATAAGACATAGATAAGAAAGTTGAGAAGAAGGTGAAGAGATCAAAAATGTTCACAATGGGTAGTGGAAAATTTTAATTAAGGGAGATAATATTTAAATGTCAGATAATTTAAAAGACCCAATGAAGAAAAAGTGAGTGAAATGAAAGGAATTTAAAATAAATATTAAAACAAACAAAAAAAACAGAACCAACAAAATTAAAAGGAAAGTCTAGAAGTTAAAGATTGTATTTTAAAGTAACAATGAAAATCAAAATAAATGTCAAAACAAGATGAGGAATTAGGAACTAAATAAATACAGTTCTTCAAAATGATAAAAAATAAAAATAAAAGATATGATTGTTCAAGCTCCCAGTCCCATATCCCTCACAGGTACACACTGGAATAATCAAGATAATTTTTTTAAAGGAAATAAATAGAGGTAAAAGTAAGGAGCCTAAAGATTAAATAAAGGGTGTCACTATCAAGTCAATAAGAAAAACACAACTGCAAAGATGACAAGTCCCACATGGAATGGGTTCATAGTGATTTAAGAAAGTAACATGGTGTAGAAAAACTACAAATAAAATATATCAAAAAGTTTACAGACTTGAGGTATAAATCTTAAGAGAATATCAGTTTACATTGTGATGTCCCTGAATCCCTGTAATTATTCTGGCAACCCCTGGCACAGACACTTGTCTCTCAGAGTTTGAAACCAAATGGGCAATAAGCATGTTTTATTTAGCCCCTATGTATGTGTATGTGTATGTGTATGTATGTATATATGTTTCAATTACTTATCATTATAAAATAAATCTAGATCTCTAATTCCTCTTGAATTGTTTATTTTTTCTCCCTCAACTTTTTTAGAAGGCATACTTTTTATTTATATCATTAGATACTACTCTTAAATTTTTTACTATGCATCCTTTAATGTAGAGTTAATTCTAGAGTTAATATTATGATACCTTTTCCTTAATTCTCTTTTTATCTTACATTATTGTTCAATATCCCATTTCCTTCTCACTCTTTTAACATCAGAATTTGTCATTATTTGTTAAGTAACAAAACATAATTTATTATTTATGTTTCTTCATTACAGTACATGGAGAAAAGTAAAGCAAAATGGCCAAGTGTAAAAAAAAGAAAAAGGAAGAAAAGAAAATATATAACTGTAGAGGTGATTATTTAATCATTTTACAGAAAACATTCATTATTATTGATTGTCATTATTGTTGCAATTATTTTCTATAGTCAATGTTTATTAAAGATTACTCATATTCTTCACTTACTTTATTCCTTGAATCTCAACTCTACTTTCTGTGATCAATTTTCTTTTGTCTGGAGGACATGCTTTTGTAGTCCCTTGAATGAAGATATGTTAGCAGTTCATTCTCATTCATGATAGTTTAACTAGGTATAGAATTCTAGGTTAAAATCTTTTCTCAAGAACTTCAAAACTATTTTTGATTTTCATATGGTTTCTATGGCTATTAGTTTGGGTTTGCCTTTTTTTATATAGCAAATCAATATTTTTCCTCTGATTAAAATCATATTTAGATATAGTTTTATTATGAGATGTGTAGGTGTTGATTCACTTTTATTTACCTTCTAATTATGCATTTCTAAAACTGAAAATTCACATATTAATTCTGATAAATTATCAAATCTCTTCAGACATTTCTTCTTCTCTATTCTCAGTGTTCTCTCATTCTGGAATTCCCAGTTTATTCTTCTGGAATTCTCACTGGTTGATTGAAGGACATTCTTATTTTTATCTTCCTACTTTTTAATCTCTTTTACATTTTTTATCTTCTACTGAATTCTGTGTAGTATCATTAGTTCCATATTTCAGTTCATTAATTCCCTCATCAAATACTTCCAATGTGCTCATTAACTCATACATCATGTTTTAAAATAAATATTTATTTTTATTTCAGGAAATCCCAATTTGTATTGTTTCTTTAATAATGTATTTTTCCCTACATGGATTAATTTTCTTCTTGTATGCCTTGAATATCTCAAAAGAGATATATTTTAGCACCTTTGTTTATTTTTGCATAACATGAAGTTCTTGGAAGGCTACTCTGTCTGCTAACCCAGTTCTCAGTGGATTGTTTCTTGATAAATTTAAAATTTTGAATTGTGACCCCTCCCCCCGAGTGGAACTCAACCTGAAAATTCTGGTTGAGTGTTTCCTCAGATGAAGGTGTGTCTGACAGGTACCTTTAGGGATCACTAATTTGAAACCACTTTTTATGTTAGTTTCTTAGCTTAGGGGTTTCCTAATATGCAAATACTAAAATTTAAAACTCCAGATACAAATGATGTTTAATTTCTTGCAGAGAATTTTCCCAGTCTCGGGCCAGGTGGACTCCCCTGCCTCCCCCATTTTCTCCTCACTGCATTGATGAGCAGAGTGATTCTAGACAGTGCTTTCACTGGATGTGTCATAATTTGTGGCTCCCATCTTTACACAGAGGTCTCAGTTTCTATTGCCTCTTTGAAGATACCTAAGGCCTTTTCTCCTCCTCTCTCTACATGGCCACTAAAAACCCAAACCTCATTCATCAAGACTCTCTCCCCAAGGAAGGGTCAGCATCAACACAGTTTCAGGCTCTGTATTTCACTTCCTCATTAATTTAGCCCAAGATTTTCCTTCCCTTCTTGTGAGCTCAGATATGCCTTTAAAGTAATCTTTGCTATATTATACAGCATGCTGAGATGCATTGTTGCAGGAGATTTACAAACTTTACAGTCTTCCTCAGTTGTTAAAGCAGATTTCTCCTGAAAAATTTGAAGATCTGACAAAACCAGGTCTGTGTTTTGGCAGGAATAAAATAGGCTAGAAACTTGAGATTGGCGCAAGTGCTCTCTCTTCAGTCCCTTATTTATCACTTGTAATATAATTTTCATCCCTGTGTTGAAATTTATGGTCCAGTATTACATGGGACTCATATTTATGTCTTTGAGGTTTGCTTTGGTCAAATCTCACAAGCTAATGAGCAAGCACATCTATAGTCAAATGAATTTGGTTGTATTTAGTTGCTGCAGCAAGTCTAAATAACTGTGTGGAATCCTGGGAGCATCCTCAAGTAGGGAAGAGAAGTTTCTTAAAGGATTGGAGCTTGCATTAAATTATCCTCAGGAGTAATAAAGGGAGGGAGCAGCCATGAGTGTGATGCAGTGGAGAATCATGGACAGTTCAGCAATTGGACATCTCAGGATTCTCTGTTCAGGAGCTGGAAGAAACAAGCAAGGCTGGAACAACCACTGGTAAGAAGGAGCCACTTGCTCAAACACAAAGGATGAAGGCATTTTTTTCAGTGACAGTATGTTTCTTGTGCAGAAACATGATTTATGGAGATTGTCTATGTCCTGTTGGAAACACTATATTACCAGAAGGGCTGATTCTCCAAGTTCTCAATTCTTGGGGCTTAACTAACTTTTCAGTTAAATGTTTTTGTCAAAGAGAAATTTCTTGTTCCAAAAGAAAGCTCAATTCTTTTGAAGCTCCTTAAGAAGGAGCAGCTGCCTGCTTGGCCCTGCTAATGTCCCAGCCTTTGGTTCCCCACTAAATTCTGACTCATAAGGGCTGTAAAGCTGTCTACATATGACTCATATCCATGTGAACTGCTTGAGCATATCTTTTAACTCTGTGTTGTCACTCTTTAAAGCACAATCCACAGAACATTAAGGAATTCACCTAATAAAAAGCCAGTTCACAACTGTTGGCAATGCAACAAAATTAATGAAATAGCCAGGTGACTTGCCATGAGGATCATCCTCATCCCATTCTCTTAGAGTCTTTGTCAGTTGTAGCAAACATACTCCAGAATAACCCAAAGCTGCCCCAGTGGGTTCCCTGTGTGCCTTATCCAATTTGTGTTCTTTCATTAGGTATGTGAAAACAATCACTGACTGGCAGAGAATACTAGAAAGTAAATGACCACAATTGTTATATTAGCATAGAAATGCTAGTTTGAAATGTGACTTATTTTCTCAAAAACAATTCTGATGAATTAATTTAAGCACTGATTTTTATGTGTTTCTCATGCTGAGCTGGCCCTCTCTCTCACATAAAGGTCTAGGAAGCAGGATGAAAGTGTATTGTTAATTGATTAGAAGATGGGCCATAGGTTCAATCCATGAGATTGTGCATTCATTTCTGAATCTTTGTAATAAAGAAACTGTTTCGATATTAACAAAGCACTTGGTTATAGGCAAAATGTGAGAGAATGTTTTAGGTTTTTTTTTCCTTTTAGTTTATTTTAGCAAATTTGGGGTTTAGTAAAACCCCACTGCATGGGAAAAAGAAAATCACTCTACTATTTTGTTTTTGTGAGTACTTGAGATCTCAAGTTGTGCTCTAAGTACCTTTTATTAGATGACATTATGTGAACAATGAACTGGCCATGTCATCACATTTTAAATCATTTATGTGAACTTGGGAAGATAAGAAGTATATAATTCTTGCAATATTTTTTTTACCATTTTCCATGAAATGGATCCTAGCAACAGCCAATCCATACCCAAGTACTGTGGTTTGTGTCTTTACTATTGATACAGAGAGGCAGCCATCTAACTTCTTTGATCCATTTACAATTTATATTTCTTATGAAACTCTGGTCTAGTAGAAATCTTTAGTGCACAGTGGATATTCTCTCCACCACCCCTCTCTCTCTCTCAGCTTCTCTCTCTGTCTCTCTTTCCTATACATATAAACATCCCTACCACTATATAAAACACAGGATGTAATTACTGCAGATGAAATCCATTTAGTAACTAACTTATGCTAAAGGATTTTTCTAGGTAAATGTTATAGTCCGGGGTTCTCTCTCCTTATTTTAATATCATATTTCTACAATTCTAATATGCACATTCTTCCCACATTTTAACATTTCTAAAATTCTGAAATAGGAATGCATCTTACAAACAATGGCTTCTGAGACTTGATGAAATATAACAGGGTTTTTTCTTGAGCATATCTTTATGTATAAAGGTAAAGGTAAATGAATACTGACTATATAAAATCATGATAATACAGTATTGCAGGGTTTACTTAATACTTAATGCATATAATAATGCATATATTTTCTAATATACATATAATTTTAAGTAAGGACAACAATAGTACTAAATCGGGAACTTGTAATCAGAATTAATATGTTCTAAGGTTCTTGTATTTTCCAGAAAATAGTAAAATAACTAATTTATATCAAACTCAAATAGTTCAAATGTACCATATCTTATTGGCCAAAGTCATTGCTTCATTTTTTGAAGAAAGTGATTTTTTTTTATATAGCGGTACAATACACATAACATAAAATTTGCCATTTTTAAGTGTACAGTTCGATGACATTAAGTACATTAAAATTTTTGCAACTGTCACCCCCACCCATCTTCAGAACTTTTTCACCTCCATTCTCCCTTCCCTAGCCCTGGAAACCACCATTTTTGTCTTATATCTTTATGAATTTGATTAGTAGAAGAACCTCATATAAGTGAAATCATATGCTTATATATTTTACTTAGCATAATGTTTTCAAGTTTTCTCCATATTGTAGCATATGTTAAATTTTCCTTCCTTTTTAAGGCTGAACAATATGTCATTGAAGGATAGTTCACATTTTATTTATCCATTCATCTGTTGATAAGTACTTAGGTTGTTTCCACCTTGTGGCTACTGTGAATAATGTTGACATGAATGTGTGTGTACAAATATTTCTTTGAGACCCTGCTTTTGATTATTTTGGGTACATACCCAGAATTGGAATTTCTGAATCATATTGTAATTTTATGTTTAATTTTTAAAGAACTGCTAAACTGTTTCCCATAAGGGCTGAACCTTTTTAGATCCTCACCAGCAATATATAAGGGTTTCAATTTCTCCATGATGAAGTAATTTAAAATATATATTTATTGTGCTTACTTTGGCTAAAATAATAAAGGCATATTCAAATATTAAATAGTACACAAAAATAGTAATAAAAATTCCAAACCTCTCACCTCAGCTCTTCACATATCCCTGACCTGCTTCCCAGAGGTAACTAACTTTTGACAGTTACTGCCATATCTTAATTGCTATATTCATCCAATTATTTCTTGATCTGTTGATTTTATATTCTGTCCAATGAACTTCCTGCTTTGAAAGTGCAGAATTTAGCTTTCTTAAGGTTGGAATGTAGTTCGCTAACACTATTGCAGATCTCCTTTCCCTTCCTCCCAACTTCTCAGGGTTGTATAATTTTGAGTTCTTCTATTGTATCTTTAAATGAACATCATTAAATCTCCATCTCCTGTCTTCCCATCAGGCAAAATGAGGCTGTGGGTGACATGCTTGCTTACTCTTATTCCCTCATTCCCACTTGCTTTGCCGTCAAGGTTGGCCATGTCCTCACTTCTACATTAGAATGAGTAATTGTAGTTTAGTGGCTATGAGTCATTCCCTAAAATCAGACTTCTAGGTGTGAATCTGATTCTGCTGCTTATAGGTGAAAGATGTTGAGCAAATTATTTAGCTTCTTGGTGCCTCAGCTTCCACATCAATAAAATGAGGATGATAGCATTACTTACCTCTAGGGGTTATTTTAATAATTAAACAAGATAATCCTTATAAAGATTTTAGCACAGTACCTGGCATTTAGGAAATTCTCAATGCGTCTTGGCCAAAACAATGCTGATGATGACAACAATGATGATAACAATGATGACAATGATGGCAGTGATGATGATGACTTTGTCAACAGTGGTAACCTGTAAAGTATGTTTTTTTAATTATGTAAATTACAAGTGTTAAATTATTAAACAGTTATTATACTGATTCTATAAACATGACTGACTGTAAACTCAAGTTTTGGTGATAAAATACTTCCTTTGTACTAGTTTCCGGTATCATGACCCTCTGTACCAGAAGAAGGAAAATATTCTTAGTGTTTAGGTCAAATGGATTCTTTTTATATTCCATAACTGCTTAAAATAATGGGGAATTTTGTTTTGCATTGTAGTTGGACCCATGGAATTCTTGTACAGTTTTTCTGGTTTTGTGTTGTTGTTGTTTTTTTTTTTTTTCTGGAGTTTCTAAGTACTTTCTTTTAACATTGAGAAAAAAAAAACTGTTTCCTCTTCCCAACATCATTGGTATCTTCCAGCTTTGTGTTTGTTCTTTCTTTCCTATTTATGAGAGTAGCCTTTATGAAACTCACAGATGTTTGTTACAAATTGTATAGATTGTTACTGAATTGCTGCTATACAGGAATTTATTTGTATTCATTTCTGGAGTTACTCACTGTTTCTTTTCTCTCTGATATCTTACTTCCTTGGTTTCCACTATCATTTTTTTCTAGAGCAAATTGGTAAGTTACTTATTTAGAGAGGCTATGTATGAGATAAATTTTCTGAATGCTAAAAATATGATTCATTGTTGTTTTTATTTTTGTTCACACTGCAAGGATTGCTTTATGCATAATTTAAAAGTATTTTCCTCCCAGCTTTGAAGGAATTACCACATTGTCTTTCCAGTTTGTATTGTTCTAATGAAGTCTGATGTCACTCTGCATGCCTTTGTCCTCTCAATTACCATCCAACTCCTCTCACAAATTCCTGGCTGCAGCTGACTTGTTTAGCTTGCAATGACTTTCCTTTTTCCAACAATATGTTCAACTCCTCATCTACTATGGCTTTTAAAAATTTTTTTGTTTTGTTAAGTATTTGTTACTATTTTCTCTTCTATTAAAATCTTCTTTTATTATTTTACTAACATTTTAATGAGGTCTTCAAGAGAGGGAAGAAAAATAATGTGGGCTCCTCCTCCATTTTGAATCAGAAGCATGGTTCCATTGAGGGTGCTTTCTGTCTCTCCAATCAGTTTCTTCAAAGGATACTTTTCCACGAACAAACTTTTGGCTCTGTTGATTCTCTATGTTGTAGCTTTGTTTCCCATTTCCCTAGTTTCTGCTCTTTATTACCACCTATCACATATATTTCTTCCCTTTATTGTTATTATTTTAACTGATTTATTAATTTGGATATTGACTCATTACATTACCCTTTAAATATGCATTTAAAGCTATGTATTTTCTTCTAACTTTTGGTTCACCTGGACCCCTAAGTTTGACATTTAGTTTATTTTAATATGTAGTTTTTAAAAATATGATTCAGTTCCAAATAATTTTACATTTGTTAATTATTCTTTAGTTTGATGGTTATTAAGAAAGCATTTTTTAATTAATTTCCAAATGAGTGTGGTTTGTATTAAATGTATTGACTTTTACATCAACTGTGTTGCAGTTAGATAAAGTGGTCTCTAAGATACTAATTATTTGAAATTTGTTGATATTTTGTGTCCTAGAGCTTGATCAATTTTTGGTAGAGAGGGAGAACAGGATGGATGAAGGGGAGGAACAAAAGGTAAAAGATAAACAGAAAAAGAAAGAAAACATGTGCCTAGAAGAATATCTATTCTCTAATTGTTGAATTTAGAATTTTATATAAGTTCATTTGCTTAATTTTTTTTTTTTTTTTTTTTTTTTTTTTTTTTTTTTTACTATTCTATTCCTTCCTTATTTTTAGTCTGTTTATTTCTTAACATTATTGAGAGAGTGTTTTGAAGTCTTGTTCTGGTGGTGAAAACAAAACATTATCCCTTTAATTTTATCAATTTTTCTTTGTATACATTGACACAAATTGATTATGTAGTATGCGTAGAAGTTGAGACTTGAATCTGATGGATTGGATCTCTTACTATGTAGTAACTATGTTACTGAGTGGTGACATTTTCCACTCCTTAATGTCTGCTTTGCTTTTTACATTCATTAAAATGGACCTGGTTTATTATATTTTGCTTATAATTTTCCATACATATTTTTCCATCCTTTTGCTTTCAGTGCTTCCATGTCCTTATGCTATAGGTATGTCTCTTATAAATAACATATATCTAGATGTTGTTTTAAATCCAGATTTAAATTAATTTTAATTGACAATTTTAATTCATGCCTACTATTCATGACTACTATGATGTATTTCACTTGTTATTATCTCAAATTTTTATTTGCATTTTTTTCCTGATTTTTTTTGTTAAGTCTTATTCATTTTTCTCTCTCTTGGCTTGAAATATATATAACTATTTCTATTTATTTAGTAGTTATTCTTAAAACTTATCCATGCACATTTAACTTAAATCTCAAATTGAATATTTAAACATATTTCTGAAACATTTAAACAATATTAGAATCACCCATCTTTTATTTACATTAATTTATTATTTTTTGTGTTTATGTATTTTTTAACTAAACCTCCCAATTTAAGGGAGTGGCTTGTATATAGTCAATATTTCTTTGGATTTACCAATGTGTTTTTGGTTTACCTGTTCTTAAGTCCTTGCATCTCAAGCCATCAGCTAGCATTATTTTTCTTCTTCCTAAAGTGCATCTTTTAGAAATTTTTTATTTAAGTCCCCTAGTTTTTAAAATATATCTGTAAATGTCTTATTTCACCTTGTTCTTAAAAGCTAGTTTTATTATGTACAGTTTAAAGTTGGCAGCTAATTTCTCTCAATATAGTAAAGATACTATTCCATTGACTTTTGGCTTCCATTATTGCTTGATATCAGCTGTCATTCTAATGTTCTCACTGTATAACTTACCTGACATTTTCCTCTAATTGTTTTTAAGGTTTCCTTTGAATTTCATGTTCATTAGTTTAACTATAGCATGTCAATGTGGTATTTCCTGGTGTTTATCAATGAACCTGTGTTTCTCATCAGTTCTGAAAATTTCACAGGTGACATTCCTTTAAATATTACTTCTCTTCTCTCAGGTATACATTCTTCCCCTTTTCAGGCACTCCTACTATAAGTAGGTTGATCTTTCTTAATCTCTACTTCATATTCATAGCTACCTACTTATATCCTTTCTCTTTTTCTATTAATGATGCATTTTGGGTACTTTCTCAAATTTACTAGTTTACATAGTTTTCATCGGTGTCTATTTTGCTGTTTAAATTTCAATTTTTCTGTTGTGTTTTTATTTTAACTGAAATTTTATTCATTTTTAAAATTCAAACTATTTTATTTTTGTACATTTCTGATAGTTTACTGTTACTTACTCATCTTTAAGTATTTCTATTTATTTTGTAAATAATTTAGAAATTATTTCTATTTTCTACAAATATTTTCATAAATACTTTATAAATAATAGTTCACTATTCTTATTATTCAAGTATCTGAAATTCTTGATTGTTCAAAGTTATTTTTTTTTCTATTGATTCTCATAGTGCCATGCAGACTTTTGTACATGGTGATCTTTAATAGTTCATTGCTTGATCTTATTATGTGGTTAAATTTAGAGGACTTTTCACCACAAAGGTTTGATTCTATTTCTGCTGGTAACTAGGGATCATCACTTACTTGATGCTATGTCAGAACCTCTAGAACACTGTGTGGTCCTTGATCAGCAATATCAGCATCACCTGTAATTATCTTAAATATGAAACCTTCCAGATCCCCATCCACACTGAATAAGAAAGTTGACTGGTGGAGAAATTGAGAAATCCAAGATGGTGGTGGTGTAGGAGGATGCTGAACTCATGAGAACACTGGGGGGAGGGTGGGAAACACACACACACACACACACACACACACACACAGAGCAATTACTCCTCAAGACAACTGTGGGTGATTGAATGGCTCTGAACAACAAACAAGAGAAAGAGACCAAATAGAGTGGGCTGGGACTCCACCAGAAATCTCCAGGAACAGCAGGCACTCTCTGGGATTGGAAGTGCTGGTGAGTGCCATTGTTTACATCACCCTACACCTCCATAGGGCTGATAGAACCTTTATCTGGGTGCTTTGGCTTGTCTACAAGATTCCTGAATCACGTTCCCAGTCACACTGTCCAGAGCCCATTTTGTCTCCAAACAAAGGACACAAACAGGATTAATAGTGCATCATTACATGCACCTGGCCTCTCTTCCTGGGGCTACTCCAGCCCAACAAGCCAGTGTCCCAGATACGATAAGCACCCTCCTGGCTCCAATTAGCAGGCCAAAACTACCCAGTACACACAGCCCACATAGAGGTACACAAGGCTGAGAGAGAGAGCTATTTTGTTTAATTCATACAAACATAGAAAGCCAAACAAAATGAAATGGCAGCAGACTATCTATCAAATAAAAGAACAAGAAAAGTCCCCAGACGGGGGAAAACACTAAGGAAATTGAAATACGTAATTTGCCTGATAAAGAATTCAAAGAAATGGTCATAAGAGTGCTCACTAAACTTGAGAGTGAAATAGAGGTATCTGGGAAAAACTTAAACAATTAGAATGTATAATAAAGGATCAAGTAGAGCTGAAATATATAATAATTATAATAAAAAATACACTAGAAGGAATCAACAGTAGATTAGCTAATACAGAAGAATGGATCAATAATCTGGAAGACATAATAGTGGAAATCAAACAAACAGAACAGCAAGAAGAAAAAATAATTTTAAAAAGTGACAGTTTAAGGACCACTGGGAAATACACAAACATACAAACATTGACATTATAGGGATCCCAGAAGGAGAAGAGAGAAAGCTACAGAAATTTTATTGAAAGAAATAATAACTAAAAACATTCTTAATCTGGAAAAGGAAATAGATATCCAGTCCATAAAAGACAGAGAGTTTTAAACAAGGTGAATCCATAGAGACCCAAGACATGTAAAATTAAAATGGCAGAAGTTAAAGATAAAAAGACAATCTTGAAGGCAGCAAGAAGAAAACAATTAGTTACAAAGGAAATCCCATAAAACTATTAGCTGATTTCTCAGCATCAACTTTACAAGTCAGAAGGAAGTGCCATGATATCTTTAAAGTACTAAAAGAAAGGAACCTACATTCTAGAATAATTTACCCAACAAGATTATTATTTAGAATTGATGAGACAAAGAGATATTTGGACCAGCAAAAGTTAAAGGAGTTCATCACCATTAAACAGCTTTATAAGAAATATTAAAGGGTTTTATTTAAGCAGAAAAGGAAAGTCCATAACCAGAAATTATATATATATATGAGAAAGGAGAAATTCTCACAGGTAAAGCCAAATATTTATGAATACAGCAAATCAGACATTTAAAAAGCTACTACAAAAGTTAAAAGACAAAAGTACCAATCTCAATTCAAACTACAATAAGTAGTTAGAAAATATACAAAACAAAAATATCTAATGTATTGTATCAAAAATATAATGTGTGAAGCAAGGAGTAAAAATATAGTTTTTTAAGAATATATTTGAAATTAAATGCCTATCAGCTTAAAACATACTGCTATAGATATAGAATGATATACAAAAACCTCAAGGTAACAAAAAACGAAAATCCCAAAAAAGAGACACAGAAACTAAAGAGAAAGGAACCCAAACCAAACACTAATGAAAAACAGCAAACCACAAGGGAAGAGATTGGGAGAAGAAAGGAACAAAAAAGAACTGCAAAACAACCAAAAAGCAATAAAGAAAATGGCAATATGCAAATATTGATCAATAATTAATTTAAATGCAAATGGATTAAATGCTCCAATAAAGACATTCTGGCTGAATGGTTCAAAAACATGACCCATGGCCACTTACAAGAGACTCACTTCGAACCAAAAGACATACAAACTGAAAGCAACGGAATGAGAAAAGATATTCCATTCAAATAGAAATGAAAAAAGCTTGGTTAGCAATACTCATATCAGGCAAAAATAGACTTGAAAAGAAAGAATGTAAAAAAAAGTCAATCCAAGAAGAGGATGTAACAATCATAAATATTTACACACTCAATATAGGAGCACCTAAATATATAAAACTGATATCAGTGGACATAAAGGCAAAATTTAACAGTAATAAAATGATAGGGGATTTTAATACCCACTCACACCAATGGATAGATCACCCAGACAGAAAATTAATAAAAAAAAAAAAATAATGTCTTTAAATATCACATTACAAAAGATCTCCTTAATGGATATTATATAGCATTTCATCCAAAAAAATGCAGAATACAACTTTTTCAAGTGCACATAGAAAATCTGCCAGAATAAATCACATATTAGGCCACAAAACAAGCCTCAATAAATTCAAGAAGATTGAAATCATAGTGAGTATCTTTCCAACCACAATGACACAAAATTAGAAATCAACTACAGGAAGAAAACTAGAAAAAAAAACACACACAAATACAGACTAAACTCTATGCCACTAAAAAAAAAAAAAAACAATAGATCAAAGAGGAAATCAAGCAAAATCAAAACCTACCTTGAGACAAATAAAAATGAAAACAACTTTTAAAAAATTTATGAATTTATGAGATGCAGCAAAACTAGTTGTAAAAGGAAAGTTCATAGCTATACCAGCTTACCTCAAGAAACAAGAAAAATCACAAATAAACCATCTGACTTACACCTGAAGAAACTGGAAGAAGAAAAACAACAAATATATTTCAAAGTAAAAATAAGGATTGATATAATTAAGATTAGAGTGGAAATATGATATATATTTGAAATGACAATAGAAAGATCAATGAAACTGAGTTAATTCTTTGAAAAGATAAACAAAACCTTTAACCAAATTGATCAAGAAAAAAAGAGAGCCCAAATAAATAAAATCGTAAATGAAAGAGAAGTTACAAATGGCACTCTAGAAATACAAAGAATCTAGAAATTTAAAGAATCCTATGAAAAATTACATGCCAACAAATTTGATAATTTAGAAGAAATGGATTAATTTCCAGAATCAGATAAACTTCCAAGACTGAACCAGGAAGATCTAAAAAGACCACTTACTAGCAATGATATCAAAGCAGTCATCAAAAAACTCCCAACAAATAAAAGTCTAGGACTAAATCACTTCAAGAGGAAATCTACCAAACATTTATTGAAGAATTAAAGCCTATTTTACTTAAATTATTTCAAAAAATTGAAGAGGAAAGAACACTACTAAACTCATTCTACAATGTCAACATTACCCTGATACCAAAACCAAAGACATTACAAAAAAGAAAAAAGAAAAGAAAATTACAGGCCAATATTCTAATGAACATAGATGCAGAAATTCTCAACAAAGTATTAGCAAACTGGATTCAATAGTACCTTAAAAGGATTATATACCATGACAATGTGGGATTTACTCCAGGGATGCAACATCCATAAATAAATCAACATGGTAGATTACATTAATAAAATGAAGGATAAATATAATATCATCACAACAGATGCAGAAAAAATCATTTGACAAAAATCAACATCATTTTATGATAAAAACTCTCAGCAAAGTGGATACAGACAGAAAATACCTCAGCGTAATTGCTATATATGACAATCCCACAGCCAATATCATACTTGATGGTGAAAAGCTGAAATCTTTTCCTCTAAGATCAGAATAAGACAAGGATGCCCACTATCACCACTTCTATTGAATGTAGTATAGGAATTCCTAACCACACCAATTAGACAAGAAAAAGAAATAAAAAAGGCATCCAAATCAGAAAGGAAGAAGTAAAGCTCTCACTATTTGCAGACGACACAATACTATATATAGAAAATCCTAACGACTCCACCAATAAACTATTAAAACTAATAAATCAATTCAATTAAGTTGCAGGATATAAAAAATTCATATACAGAAATCTGTGGCATTTCTATAAACCAATAACAAATGATAAGAATTGGATATTAAGAGAACAATCCCATTTACAATTGCATCAAAAAGCACAAAATACCTAGGAACAAATTTAATCAGAGATGAAAGACCTGTATTCTGAAAACTATAATACATTGAAGAAAGAAACAAGATAACACAAATAAATGGAAGGACCATACCATCCTCATGGATTAGAAGCATCAATACTGTTAAACTGATCCTTACTATTTAAAGCAACATACAGGTTCAATATAGGTTCTATTAATTTCTCAGAACTACAACAATTACACTAAAATTTATTTGGGACCAGAAAAAAAAAAAAAACAAATAGCCAAAGAGATCTTGAGAAAAAAATGAAGTGTGAAGTATCACACTATCTGATTTCAAACTGTACTACAAAGCTACAATAATCAAAAAAGTATGGTACTGACACAACAACAGATATATAGATCAATGAAATAGAATAAAGACCCTAGAAATAAATCCTCACATATATGGTCAATTAATCTATGGCAAAGGCATCAAGGATATACAATAGAGTAAAGACAGTCTGTTTAATACGTGATGTTGGGAAAACTGGACAGATAAATGAGGAAAAATAAATTAGAACACTTTCTTATACCATATACAATAATAATTTCAAAATGGATTAAATGCTTAAATGTGAGATCTGAAACCATTAAAATTCCAGAGAAAAACATAGGCAGTAAACTTTTTGACATCAGTCCTAACAATATCTTTTAAGATGTCTCCTCAGGCAATGGCAACAAAAGAAAAAATAAACAAATAGAACTGCATCTAACTAAAACTTTCTTTCACAGTGAAAGAAACCATCAACAGAACAAGATAACCTCCTTAATGGGAAAAGATATTTGCCAATGATATATCCAACAAGGGGTTAATATTAAAAATATATAGGGAACTCATACAAATTAACACCAATTTAAAAAACAATCCAATTAAAAAAATGGACAGAGAACCCAAACAGATATTTCTCCAAAGAGGAAATACAGATGGCCAATAGACATATGAAAAGATACTCAGCATCACTAATCATCAGGGAAATGCAAATCAAAACCACAGTGAGATAGTACTTTACTTTAGAGAGTACGTTCCAAATGGCTATCATCAAAAATTAATAACAATCTATGGTCATGCCACCCTGAACATGCCCAATACTGTCTGATCTTGGAAACTAATCAGGGTCGGACCTGGTTAGTAATTGGATGAGAGACCACCCAGGAAGACGGGGTGCTGTAGGCATAAAAAAATCAATAACAAGTGTTGGCAAGGATGTGGAGAAAATGGAACCCTTATACACTATAGGTAGAGTTGTAAATTGCTGTATCCATTATGGAAAACAGTATAGAGATGCCTCAAAAAAACTTAAAAATAGAACTATCATATGACCCAGAGATTCCACTTTTGGGTATTTCTCTGAAGAAAACGAAAACACTAATTTAAAAAGATATATTCACCCTTATGCTTATTATCGCATTATTTACAATAGCCAAGACATGGAAGCAATCTAGGTATTCATCAATGAATAAAGAAGATGTGAGATACATGCACACAATGAAATATCACTTACCAATAAATAAGAATGAAATCTTGCCATTTACAACACATTTATATATGGAATCTAGAACAAAACACACAATGAATTTTTAAAAAAAGAAACTCTGTTAGTGAAGCCTAACAACCTGTTTTAACAAGCCCTCCACATGACTCTAATGCCTGCCTAAATTTGAGACCACATTTATAAAGAATCTTAGCAGAGAATAAAGGGTCAGTCTCAGCTTCTTCATCATATGTCTTTACCAAGACTCTATAACCCAATATCATTGTTACTGCTGACATTCCAAATCAATGCAACTCTGGCTCTCCCAGTAATTTTTATGGGATAGTGGTAATTTGGTGATTTCCTTCATCACCAGCAGTTTTTCAAAATGTGTTCTAATCCAGGGTCTTATTTTGTAATAAAAGAATCTTTCATAGCATTTAGTAAGTTTTAAAACCAGAAGCAATAGTTTATGCATTAAGGTTTTAATTTCACAAATGTATTTTTTCTTAAAGATTTTTTTAAATTTAGTTAATTAATTAATTTTTTATGGTGACTGGTTAACTAAATCCAGTGTGTCAGCTGTACACTTTAATAGTAAGGTATATATATTTATATAGTGTGTTCACCTTCCACAGTTAGATTTCTTTCTGCCACCACATATTTGACCCCCTTTACCCCCTCTACTTCTCCCCTCTACACTCTGGTAACCACTAGTCTATAGTCCATGTCCATGAGTCTCTGTTTGTTTGTCCTGTTCATTTGTTGCCTTTAGGTTTATATCTCACATATAAGTGTTAGCATGCGATTTTCAACTTTTTCTGTCTGGTTTATGACTATCTCAAGGTCTATTCATGTTGTTGCAAACGGCAGTATCTCATCTCTTCTTATGGCTGAGTAATATTCCATTGGATATATGTACCACAACTTCTTTATCCAATCATCTATCATAAGACATTTGAGTTGCTTCCATGTCTTGGCCACTGTGAATAATGCTGCTATGAACATCGGTGTGCAAATATCTTTTATGATATGGGTTTTCAAGTCTTTGAGGTGAATACCCAGTAGAAGAATTGCTGAATCATATGGTAGATCAAATCTTAGTTTTTTGAGGAACCACCATACTGTTTTCCATAGTGGCTGTACCAATTTGCAGTCCCACCCTCCTTTTTCTCCACATTCTCTCTAACATTTATTATTACTTCTCCTGTTGATTATGGCTTTTCTAACAGGTGTAAGATGGTATCTCATTGTGGTTTTGATTTGTATTTCCTTAATAGTAGGCAATGTTGAGCATCTTTTCATGCATTTGTTGGCTATTTGTATGTCCTCTAGGGAGAAGTGTCTGTTCAGATCCTCTGCCCATTTTTTCATTGGATCATTTGCTTTTTTTGTTCTTATCAGTCATATGAGTTCTTTTGTATATTTCGGATATTAGGCCCTTATTGGCAGCATTGCCTGCAAACATTATTTTCCCATTTAGATGGTTGTTTCTTTCCCTTGTTGATGGTTTCTTTTGCTGAGCAGAAGCTTTTTAGTTTGATGTAGTCCCATTCATTTATTTTAGCTTTCACTTCCCTTGCTTTTGAGGTCAAATTCATAAAATCTTCTTTAAGTCCAAGGACTTTGAGTTTCATTCCTATGTTTTCTTCAATGTTTTTATTGTTTCAGGTCTTATTTACAGGTCATAAATCCATTTTGATTTAACTTTGGTGCTTGGTGATAGACAACTGTCTAGTTTCATTCTTTTGCAGGTAGCTTTCCAGTTTTCCCAGCAGCATTTATTGAAGAGGCTTTCTTTTCTCCACTGTATGTTTTTGGCTTTTTTGTCAAAAATTATTTGTCCATATTCACATGGGTTTACTTATGGACTGTTGATTCTGTTCCACTGGTCCATGTGTCTGTTTTTCTGCCAAACCATGCCATTTTGATTATTGTTGCTCTGTAGTATAATTTGAAGTTGGGCAGAGTGAGGCCTCCAGCCTCGTTCTTTTTTTCAGGGTGGCTTTGGCAATTCGGGGTCTTCTGTGCTTCCATACAAATCTGATGATTTTTTTGCATTATTTCTTTAAAAAATGCTGATGAGATTTTGATTGGGATTGCATTAAATCTGTATAATGCTTTAAGTAATATGGTCATTTTAACTATGTTGATTTTTCCAATCCAAGAACACAAAATATCTTTCCATTTCTTTGGATCTTCTCAATTTCTTTTAATGGGGTCTTATAGTTTTCATTACATAGGTCCTTCACATTTTACGATAAATTTATTCCTAGGTATTTTTTTTTCTTTTTCTTGCAATTGCAAAAAAATTATTTTTTCCAGCTTTTTTTCTGACACTTCATTATTAGAGTATAGGAACACTATGGATTTTTGAATGTTTATTTTTGTATCCAGAAACTTTACTGTATTTGCTTATTGTTTCTAGTAATGTTCTTGTGGAATCTTTAGGGTTTTCTATATAGAGAATCATGTCATCAGCAAATAGTGACAGTTTGACTTCTTCCTTTCCTATTTGGATGCCTTTTATGTCTTTCTCTTGTCTGATTGCACTCGCTAGGACCTCTAATGTTATATTTAATAATAAGAGTGGTGATAGTGGACAGCCTTGCCTTATTCCTGATCTTAGAGGGAAGTTGTTTAGTTGTTCACCATTAAGTATAATGTTGGCTGAGGGTTTGTCACATATAGCCTTTATTATGTTAAAGTACTTTCCTTGTATACCAATTTTGTTAAATGAATACTATATCTTGTCAAAGGCTTTTCTCCATCTATTGATATGATCATATGATTTTTATTTTTTAATTTGTTTTAATTGATTTGCCTATGTTGAACCATGCCTGTGGCCCTGGGATGAAGCCCACTTCATTGTGGTGTATAATCTTTTTAATATGTTGCTGTGTTTGGTTCACTAGTACCTTATTTAGGATTTTTGCATCATGTTCATGAAAGATATTGGTCTGTAGTTTTCTTTTTTGTGTTATCTTTACCAGGTTTTGGTATCAGAGTAATATTGGCCTCATAAAATGAGCTAGAAAGTATTGCCTCCTCTTTGATTTTTTGGAAGAGTTTGAGAAGAACAGGTATTAAGTCTTCTTTGAATGTTTGGTATAATTCACTGGTGAAGCTATCTGGTCCTGGACTTTTACTTTTGGGTAGGTTTTTGGTGATTATTTCAATGTCCATACTGCTGATCGACCTATTTAGATTTTCCAGTTCTTGACTGAGTCTAAGAAGATTGTATTTTTCTAAATACTGGTCCATTTCTTCTAGGTGATTAAACTGGGTGTTATATACTTTTTTATAGTATTCATGTATAATCTTTTGTATTTCTGCAATTTCAGTCATAATTTCCCTCTTTCATCACTGATTTTGTTTATTTGTGTTCTTTCTCTTTTTTCTTTAGCGAGTCTAGCCAAAGGTTTGTCAATTTTATGAAACTTCTCAAAGAACCAGCTCTTTGTTCCATTTATTTCTTGCTTTGTTGTTGTTGTTGTTGTTGTTGTTGTTGTTGTTTTCAATTTCATTTCTTTCTGCCCTAATTTTGATTCTTTCCTACCTTCTCTTGACTTTAGGCTTCATTTATTTTTCCTTTTCTAGTTTTCCAAGATGAAGCATTAGGTTGTTTATTTGGGCTTGTTCTTATTTTGGGAGGTAGGCCTGTAACGATATGAAATTTCTCTTATGACCACTATTGTACTATCATTATAATTCTTTTCTATATATCTCTTGATCTCTCTTTTTATCTCTTCTCTGACCCAGTTATTCTTCAGTAGCATGTTGTTTAATCTCCATGAATTTGTGGTTCTTCCTACTTTCCTTTTGCAGTTGATCTCTAGTTTCAAAGCATTATGATCAGAGAATATGGTTGGTAAGATTTCAACTCTTTTATATTTGTTGAGGCTATCTCTGTGTCCCAGTATGTGATCGATTCTTGAGAATGTCCCATGTGCACTAGAGAAGAATGTATAAGCAGCTGTTTTGGGATAAAAGGCTCTGTAAATGTCAATTATGTCCAGTTGGTCTAACGTGTAGTTTAGGAATGTTATTTTCTTGCTGATTTTCTCTTTGGATGATCTGTCCATATCCAACAGTGGGGCATTTAGGTCCCCTACTATGATAGTGTTTTGGTCTGTTTCACCCTTTACTTCTGTTAGTATCTGCTTTACATATATCAGGGCTCCCAGATCGGGAGCAGATATTATGTATCCTTGGTGCATGATTCCCTTTATGATTATCTTTCTTTACCTTTTTTTATTTTGTATCTTTTTTTACCTTTTTTTATTTTGAAGTCTATTTCATCTGATATTAGTACCACTACTTCCACTTTTCTCTGAATGTATTTGCTTGAAATATCATTTTCACCCTTTCACTTTGAGTCTATATTTGTCTTTGGAGCTCAGGTGTGTCTCGGGGAGGCAGCATATGGTTGGGTTTTGTTTTTCAATCCATTCTGCAACTCTGTGCATTTTTATGGTGAGTTCAGTCCATTTACATTTATGGTGATTATTGAAATATGAAGTCTTCTTATAGCCATTTTATCTTTTGTTTTCTGGTAGCTCGGTGTTTACATTGCTTCCTTGTCCTTGTATTTCTGTTTCCTTTATTTTGGTTGGCTTTTGTGGTTTTCTGTTTTTTCTTGTTTTATGTTATATACCCCAGTTCTGAATCTTTGGTGTGTGGTTATCATTATCAATATGAAAAAGATATATATCTATATCTACATAGATAGATAGATAGATAGATAGATATAGATAGATAGATAGATAGATAGATAGATAGATAGATAGATAGACAGACAGACATATTCTTCTGCATGTACCTTTGCGAATTTGGATTTTTGAATCCTCACCTTTCCAGTCATTGTTGTTTCAATTTGTTCCTATGTATGCTGAGCGTTCGTTACTATCTTGCTCTAGCAATTCTCTTCTTATTATTTAACCTTTTAATGCCCTGTTTTTAGTAAGGTTTGCATTCTTCTGTTTCTATTTGTCTGATAGTCACTTTACCCCTAATTATATATATATATATTTTGTCATTTTGTTTTAGTTGAGCTGAACCCTTTCAGTATTTCCTGTAGTGCAGGCCTCATAGTGGAGAATTCCCTCAATTTTTCTCCTTCATATCTAAAGGAGGGCTTAGCTGGATGCATTATTCTAGGCTGGTAGTTTCTGTCACTTAATAGTTTAAATATTTGATTCCATTCCTTCTGGCTTGTAAGGTTTGTGCTGAGAAGTCCAATGATAATCTAATGGGTTTTCCTTTATAAGTTACCATTTTCTTCTTCTTGGCTGCCCTGAGATTCTGTCTTTGTCATTGATAGTTGATCATTTTAATACAATGTGCCTTTTTGGGTTGAGACAACTGGATGTTCTGTTGATTTCTTCAATTCCAAGCTCAAGCTCATTTCTTAGATTTGGGAAACTCTCATCAACTATTTGTCTGAAAATGCTTTCTAGTCCCTGCTCCTTTTCCTTTCCTTTGAGAATGCCCTCTTTTTTTTTATGTTTCCTCTCCTAAAGTTTTAAGGCCTTCCTTTTTAAAACATTCTCAGCATTTTTATTTTATAAACTTTACCTGATAATGTCAGAATCTATAGCCATTTTGATCTAATTTGGTGTTGTTTTTACTCACTCTTGCTAATTGTGGCTTATTTTCTAATGTTATTAATTTCAAAGTCAGGTTCCTTGTAACTTTGTCTATTGACATGTTCCGAGCCTGTCTTTAACACATTCTTACAAATATGTTTTGCATTTGTTTCTACTAAGAATCAGGGCAGCTGGATTCCCAGCCCCAAACACTCCATACTAAGTGTTCATCTGTGTTTTTCAACATTTCTCTTGGTGTGATCATAAATTCTGAAATTACCTCACCCCAGTAAACTCCAAATGTAATGGGTTACCCACCAGAATTCTAGAGACAAAATACTTGAAAGGTTTTCTCTCTCAATTGTGAGTGAGTCTTGCTTACAGTCTTCTCACTAAATTCTTTGACTACATGGGTAGCCTCCACATCCTCAAACCATAAAGTGGTGTGTATTTGGAGTGTGTATGTCATTGCTGCTTGTGGCTATAGTAGTGGTGGCATTACTTTTGCTGATGACCATGGTGTTATTGGTAGTGGTAGTTGTATAATGGTGGTGGTAGAGATGGTGGTAATTTTGGGTAATAGTGTTGGTGGTATTGAAGAGTTTATGGTCAAGAATAAGTCAATTTTTTCTGTAATGAGCCAGAGAATAAATATTTATGCTTTGTGGACCATATGCCCTCTGACACAACTACTCAACTTTGCCTTTGTAATGCAGAACAGCCATAAGAATATGTGAATGAATGATGTGGATGTGGTTCAATAAAATTGCAGTTATGGATACTGCCACTTGAATTTCTTAGTTTTCATGTGTCTTGGAATATACTTCTTTTCTTCAATCACTTAAAAATGTAAATACCATTCTTAGCTTGTGGGCTATACAAATATAGGTTTTGAGCTGGATTTGTCCTGTAGGTTGTTGTTTGCCAATTCCTGATGGTGATATTAGTGGTGGGGATGATAGCAGTAGTAATGGCGGTATGGTAACGGTGATGGTGGGATGATGATGGTGGTAAAGGTGATGAAATTGACAGAATTGGTAAAGGTGAACATGGAGATGCTGTTGGTATAGATGTCTCTTCCTACAGTATCTTCTTTAAAAGTGAGATGGAGACTGAAAGCTAAAGGAAGTTTGTTTAGCTTGCATAGGCAGCAATGGTCCTAATAATGCAGGTTTTCTGTTTGCCAATATCACAACATTTCTTCTGAACTCCTCTGGCCTTTAATAAATCCAATTTAGAATTCCTCTGGGCTCTTCCCTGGAGGTGCTATAACAAAGCCTTGCTCACTAGCATAAGTTTGGAATGGCTTTGTGAGCAAGAAGTCCCAGGCCACCAAAAGTGTGAAGTTCCATGATGCAATGTTTTGCAATTGTAATGTGCCATTTAAATGTTAAATAACATAACTGATATGGTTCTCAATGCTTCATTAACTATCTTTACTGCAAATCACAGCCTTTTCTACTTGGTTGTGCTAAAGGCAAATTTTAATTGTTTTAATGAGGATTTGCAAGGAGCTTTTCTCTGAACATTTGGGCATTGGCAGAAACACACATATTGTTTGCTTAACAGAAGAGAAATATTGCTGTTTACACAAAAGACTTCTAACAGTGTTTGGTCTAGGGAAGATTCAGCACCTTGTGCCCTCCTAACAAATTGCTTAATTGAGTTGTATGTAAAGGGATTAAAAGTGTTAGGAGCAATCCATGCTTATCACGCATTCCAACCATCCTGGCTAAATTAATCTACTAATTAGTTTAATTTTCCTCCTCAGTTATATAGTTTGCTCTATTCTGTTTCTACTTGGAGGTACTGCTCTGAAGGTTGTTTTACATGATAAATGTAACTGTTACTGCACAAAATCTTTGGTAAATAAGGTTCTAATGCAGACATTAGATATTATTTTGTAAAATTCCCTCCATCTCACACATAAACAAACTATAAACCCAACAGTGCAGATCTTTAAGTCTTCCTGCAGAAGTGGTATATAGGGAGAAATGGGGCGGGGGAGGGTAGGGAAGACAGATATTTTAAAATCTAGAATTGTTTGTAGGCTCAGAAAAAAAAGAAAAAACTAATATGGGAAAATTTTTGTACTTTCATTTGTCTATACTTTGCTCATGCCTCTGTCTTGAAATTATCATGCTTATGACACTGATTCCCACAATTTTCACTTAATTTTTTTCTAGTTACTTTCTCAGAGCAAAGCATCTATTAAACGTTAGAGACAAGTTTGAGAAAAATGCAACCTGTGATGTGTAATCCCAATTACTACACGGATAGGGCCAAGTATAATTCTGGTGTATTTATAATATATGATTCCCAGTAGACATGCCTGCATTCTTTTAAAGAGTGTCTGTTGTAGGGGCTAAAAGCAGATGGGACATAAAATTGCTCTTATCCTGTTTTTAGTGAGGAATATTTAGGTGTTAGCTGCAGTATGGGGGATGTATTTTTCTCGCATGAAAGTAAGAGATGCCAAAACGTCTATTACATTTGGGTGTCTTAATTCCTATTTCACAGTGAGGAGGCAGGCTCTCCCTGCGGTGCTTTCTTCCAACAGTAAGTTGCATGACCTGTCTGCCAATGGAGTTTCTCTGGTCCAGCTAAAGTTTGAGAGACTCCTGCTTTTGCTTACCGAACATCTATGGCTTCTGTCACTCTGTGTTCCAGATCAAACGTGAAATGCCTTTTCCACACACCAGATATGCAGACTTAGGGTTCTTTGCTTTTATTATTTGTTTTCATTTTTCTATGCTTTGTTCTGTTTCAAGACAATTTAATTCTAACTATATGTTTGCCTGAAAAAGAATGCAGTATTTTATTAACCATTCAACAAGAGAAATGCAATCATAATTAGTCCTGTATTACACAGGAGCTCAATTATAACAGCCACCCCCAATGAGAGCAATAAGAAAATGCAGTGTATTCAGACAATGGATTATAATTCAACCATAGAAATGAATGAAGTCTTGATACATACAACATGGATGAACCTTGAAAACATTATACTAAGTGAAAGAAGCCAGTCACAAAGACAACATATTTATGATTAAATTTATGTGAAATGTCCATAATAATCGAATTCATAGAGACAGAAGGTAATTTAGTGGTTGCCAGGGCTGGAGAAGGGAGGAATGGGGAGTGGCTTCTTAATAGGTTGAAATGATGAAGATATTCTATAATTAGATAGTGGCAAGGGTTGCACAACTCTATGAATATACTATAACCCACAGAATTATAAGCTGTAAGAGAGGTGAATTCTATAGTATGTGTATTATACCTGTCAACCAATGGTCATTGGAGTCAATTCAATACCAATAGGAATCCTTAGTTTGGGGTGTGGTGGAGAAGAAACCTTTATTCCATGCAGACAGCTCAATTGTGATGCAGAATGGCTATGAGAATAGCACAGCTATGGTACAGTTCAATTATGAAGTGGCACAGCTATGGACTAGCATGGCTGTGAGGAAGCCCTGAGGTGAGGCAGCCATGGGGCTAGACTGCTCTGCTCTTCGGTGTCTTCAATGTTTCAGTTCCAGCCAGGGTAACAGTCTGTTGTGGAAAGGGAAAGCTCACTCCCCAAGCTAGAGGGGAGCTGACTGTATAGACAGAAATCCCTGCCTCTGGTCCCTGATTGGTCCGTTCTCATGCAAATGAGGGCTTCAGATCCTCCTAATTTGATTGATCCAAAAGGCACAGTCCCGACTGGTCATAATGGAGCCACCTTAATTGGTCAGTAATGATGCCAAAGGGATATATGTGTAGCTACGATTGGCTGAGGGAAGTCTCAGTTTTACTAATTGAATTAGGATTCAAGCAACTCCTTTATAAGGACTGGCTGATATGGCAGGAACACAGTGCAGGAAGGCAGTTCAGTGCAGGCTTCTCCCTGAAGTGCAGTTTATATAAGAGCCCCTGTGTAGAAATTACTGCTAGGTGTTTTTTTAAATTTGAGCCCAGTTAGCCACCAGTAGCCCTTCTTAGTAGGCATCTTCTTTCTCGGGGTGCACATATCTCAACAATGCTGTTATGTTAAAAAAAATTAATGAATGAAATTATAATTAAAACAAGAGAGCAACAGAATTGGGATCTTCTTGAAATACCACATGCCTTTCAGATGTGAGAGCTGATGATGTGGGTGTACAGTCTGACATGTTTCCTCAACTTTTCAGGTGACGTGTGGATGTTACTCCAACTGAGTGCGAATACTGTAAAACTTGGAGTTAGATATACCTGGGTTCAAATCTCACCTACTTCTCATCCTGGCTGGAGTATCTCTTCTGTCTGTATTTTGGACATCTACTGTTATGACTTAGAACCTTGTGGAATGTGAAAGTCACCACCAGATATATGACCCCAGGCTGAATTTCTGAGGCTACTGGAGATTTATTTTCATGGTGATGAATTGATGAGTTTCAGTCTTCTACAGGCCAGAAAACCTTTGTTTCCCAACTTTCTGTGGGAGAATTCATCTTTTAGAGAGCAAGCTTAAATAATCCTACCTCCTGAGATTTCTCTATGAAACCACATTGTCAATTTATCAATTAGCAGCAGGGAATTCTACTCTTAGGGACTGAGGACATGAGCCTGTGTGACCCTACACACCCTGTGCCTATAATAAGGCAGTTTATGAATTTGCAGAGAGAATAAAATGTCCCACAGGCCTGTTTGGATTTTTCGTTTTAAAATGTTTTTGTTCATACAAGCCAGCCTATTATCCTTTGATTTTGTGGGCCTTCTATCTCTTCAAGGTGGCTTCTGTTTGGGTATGTGAAGGCAAATATCTACTCTCTTCTCCAAGTTCTGACAAGAATTTGCAATCATTCATTAACATCATAGAGTTCTGAGCTTATAGACATACAAGGTAGCTCCCTTGGTTTTCTTATCTATACAGAAAGCACCTCATAGGCTTGTTGAACAGTAGTCTGATGCTTTGGGTTCCTTCCCCAAGAACCAGGCCCCAACGCAAGACTTGAGAGTATCAGTAAAGGAGCAGTGAAGTGAGACAGGAAGGGAAAGTTTCAACAAAGGATACATTATGCATCATACTGGGGCCTGTGAAAGAGTGTGCAGGACTCCCTCCTCAGCCTGTCCCACCCAAGGAACAAATATGTTGGGTGTTTATTCACAAGCTCACTATCTGTTATTAGCTGAAGCTGGCCCAGAGGCCTTACCCTCTGCCTTGGTCTATCTGAGCCAAAATGGTGTATCAGTCCCTGGAACAGCAGAAACCAGGGCATGAAGTATGGAACCCATGGATTCAGTTCACCTGGTATATGTAAATTTATCATCATTCACTTCTCAACTATTGTTTCCTACCTTGGTAAACAGCACTTCAGTCTGCCAGGGGCCTGGGCTAGAAGCAGGGGTGCTTCATCCTCACATTCGCCACCCCCATTTTCATTATGCACATTCGAGGAGGCACCTAGGCCTGTTGATTCTTCCTTCCACATGTCTCTTAGACCACACACATCTCTCCATCCACAACCCTTCCTAAGGTCCATCCACCATCACCTGGACCAGGATCCCTGCTTCCAGCTTTGTCAGTTGCATATCTGAGGGCCTCTCCTCTTCATCCTGCTCCTGAGGTTGTCAGGACAGGCTCCAGTGCTCTCACCACCATCTCCACCCTCTCATTTCTCCCAACCTTCTGCTCCATTCAGTTCAACTAGATTCTTTCTTGCTTGTTCCCTGCCTCAGAGCCCTAAATCATTTGACATGCTGTTCCCTCAACCTGGAACATCTTCTCCCTCAGTTTTGACCCTAAATTTTACCTCCTCCAAACCTTTCAGGTCTTAACTTAAATGACATCTCTACAAGAGGCTCTTTCCAAATCCCCAGACCAGGTTATTGAGCCTAGTTATTGTGCTTATTCCCTCAAGTCAGGCTTCTCCTTGTCTAGAGCACTGAGCATACTTTAGTACTTGTTCAAAGATCTTATTTATGTGTTGGGCTGAGCGTCCTGGCCAGATGGCCATCTGATCACCCCACTCCACCCCCAAGCTCAGCACAATGCCCATACACAGTTGGTGCCCACTAAATGCCTGTCAGGTGCATGCATGGAAGTGCCTAGTATATGCTTTCCATATGCTAGGCACTGGATACATGCCAACTTTCTTCCTTCTCTGGTTTTGGAGAAAGGAGTTCAAATTCTCTGTTTTGAAACTTTTACAGATGATGTTGCATTTGGGGTTGAGGCCACCTCTGCTCAGGGCTACAGTCTGCTCTGGAGAGCTGGCTTTTGTTCCCGCTGGAGCCTGACTCTCCAACCCTGGGGTGGTTTTCACTTGTACTGAGAGATGATTGTTACTTGGGTGTGGGAGTTATTTTATGGTCAGGTTTAAAAGGCCTCCAACATCCAGATTCATAGAAAAATGGTGCTTTGATTATCTTTAGATATTATTTTTAATAAAAATAGACTATTATCTTTAAATAAAATAGGGATTAAATAGAAGTTGTTACCTGTTTTCAAGCAAGATCATAGTAGTTTGCTGATGTTTACTGCTGGCCTAAGTGTAAATACCTCCTAGATGAGAACAGAATGACAGTTCCTTGTGCCAAAGGAAGTTCTAGGAAATTGCTTGATGAAAGTCCAAATCTCGTCACCAAAAGTATAGAATTACATTTTTCCCCCTATACAATATAAAGTTTCTAGCTGTAATAGCTTTTTTCTAAATGAAAGGTTTATTTATAAATCAGAAAAATCTACTAGTCTTCAATAACAGTCTGGTAGCTGAGCTTTTAAATTACTCATCTCTCTAAGTAACTAAAGAAGTAATTTATCTTGACTGTTAAAGAAGAAATTTTTTTTCATTAGTGAAGTTCTTAGCACACATAATCAAGGGTCCATGTGTAGCCTATATTATTAAAATATTATTAATTATTCATCAAGCACTTGTGGACCCCATGAATGATCTAGGACTCATCACCATAACTGCAAAGATGGTTGAGCTTCTGTCTTACCTGGAGGAGCTCACAGACAGGCAAAACCCTGTCAAGGTGAGTCACAGGGGACCATGGTAGGTGATGTCACAGAGTCCTGACCTGGATACTGCTCCATGATGGATGTGATATCTGAGCAAGGGCCATATATGGAAGCTATGGGAGAGAGAGCAGAGGCAGGAGAGTGTGACAGACCCGGGTGGGCCCAGAACATGCAGAGGCCAGTTCAGAACAGACATTTATCTCCATGAAAGTGAGAAGTCAGGCATCCTGAATTAGTGCATATGGTTGAGCTGGGTGGTCAGTGAGATTGGAATGGGAAATCAGGAGCAGTCTCAGCCTTGGAGCCCAACTTGAAGCCTGGGGTATGGATAATGGGCTGACATGAGCCTCTCTGGAAAGACATGATCAGAAGTCCTTGCATGATCTTCGTACCAATGGCCCTGGGGAGGGATTTGACAAGTGTTCATGGACTCAAATATTGTTCATAATTATTGTATAAAATGAACCAGCAAGAATAAATTTGGAATATTTTTAATAAATATCTCTGTTTTTGGTGTATTTGAAAAAGTGGCAGCATGGAAACGTATTGTGATTCCAGCACAGGTAGAGGCAGCAGGAGTCAGGAGCCAGCAGCTGCCCCTTCAGGCTGGTGGTGATGTACCCTGGGCCATCTTGCCTGGGTATCCTGCCTGGCCCTGGGGGCCCTAGGGACTCTTGGTCTGAATACCCCTGAAAAAGGTTTTCTGAGTGGCCTAAATGTAAGAGATGTCTCTGAGTAAAAACAACAGAACTGGTGACTGGATGGTATAGAAGGAAAGGGATAAAGAGTTGAGAATAGCTTTTGAACTTGGGAAATTAAAGGGATGAGCTCTGTGGAGAGTGATTTTGAAACTAGGTTCAATGGCGACAGAAGCACCAAGAATCAAATTCCAAACAAACTGAAAAATTAATAAAAAAAATGAGGAGGGAGGGGAGACCAATAATTCAACCCCCAGCCCTTCTTCCAACTCTCTTATTCTCCTCCACCCATCTCCATTATTATCTATTTTGGTGGATTTTCTCTTTCTGGATGGCTCCTCTGCCTTGGAAGATATTCATAACTATTTTTCCTTAAACTGTTTTTTAGAAACAGTTTCAAGTAAATCCTCACCTCTTTGACCTTAGTAACAACAGTAGTGAAGGCCAGCTGTTGTTGTCTTTACCTCCTTCTGGATGAGTCCCCACTCTGCCTCCAAATCCAGGAACCTCAGCCTCTCTGTGAATAAGCCACACTCAACTTGTGATACTTCAAGACACCCAAGCAAACAAGGCCACCAGTTGTCTTAACTCTCAGGGGACCCAGGTCAGTGTGCCCAGGTCATGGGGGCTGTTCAGTGAGTACTATGCATTTGACCAGGAGTTCTTGGGCTTTTTGGAGATGACCTCGGGCCACACAGCCACCCCAGTGTTATAAAACCAGTCTGTAATTCATATATATCCTTACTCAGGTGATCCCAGCTGAACAGTCCTCTGGAAAGTGAGGAACCACACACAGGCTGGAAGAATGATTGTGTTTGAGTGAGTGCACCTGCATTCACAAGTACTCAGAGTGTGAAACAGTGCTTTCCAGAAGGGTCTCCAGGCATCTGTGCCCCTCAGGAAGGCCTCTGTTGTCTGGTATGACAGCAGCATTCTGTGGCTGAGTCTTCCAGCCACTGAAGTAGCTACTCAAGTTGCCTCTTTATAATTTGTTTGTGAGAGATGAAATACACAAAACACAAGAATCTTAATTAGTGCTCTCATATTTCATGCAACCCTAGAGGTTCCCACAGGGTACCTAGCTGAGTATTAGTATTAGTACCTAGCTGAAGTACATTGTGCCTCAAGCCAGGTACCCAGTGTTTATTGTGCTTTCTCTTGTACCCATTTCCCACACTGTCCACAGATCTATCTACTCACAGTCCACTCAAGAGCCTTTCTTTAACAATGCCCATTGTTTATCAAAGTAAATGTTTTATCTGTACATTAGCATTCAAGACCCTCCAAACAAGGCTTCTGCCCATCTTCAACTTTGTCCCGTTTCCTCACTGCTAGAATTTCCCTAAACACTACCTATATACATCTGTGCCTCTTTGCCTTTGTTTCATCCTGTTTCCTCTGTCTGAAATATCTTTCTTATACATCTTCACCTGTCAATTTTTTGAAAAATACTTTATTATAGAAATTTTCAAACATATATAAAAATAGAGAAAATTGTGTAAGATATTCGTTGTACCAACTTCACTGATTATCAAAAGATGGCCAATCTTGTTTTCTCTGTAACCTACCCACTCCTCCTCACTATACGGATGATTTTTAAACAAATTTCAGATATCATATCATTTATTTTATCTGTAAATATTTTAGTATGAAAATCTTAAAGTATGAAGCTCTTTTTAAATCTTCACCATATACCTTAAAAATTAACAATACCTAAAAAAATTATAAGAACTCTTTAGTGTCACCAACTATTGAGACAGTGCTCTAATTTCTCCATTGTCCTAATATATAAACATATATGAATATATGTGTATAAGTATATAGGTACATTTCTGTATAATATGTATGTATGAGTATGTGTACATATATATGTGCACATACATATATATGTATATATACACATACATACCTATATACATATAAAAATTTCGGTTTGTTTGGATTAGATCCAAATATGATTAATATATATAATTAATTACTAATGTCTTCTAAGTCTCTTTAATCTATAGAACCTTTCTCTATCTCTCTCCCTCTCAGTTTTTTAATTCTTAAAGATTCTGGGGATTTTTTGTAGAGTTGTCCACATTCTGAATTTTACCTGGTTGCATACATATGATGTCATTTGGCATGTTCTCTAAATTTTCTAAATTGTTATTTATATAGAGAGATTTGATTAAAATAAGGTTGTATTTTGTTTTGTTTTGTTTGGCAAGAAGACTTCATGGGAAATGGCATGAATTCCCATCAGAAGACACTGTATTTATTTTTGTCATTCTAGTAGACATTGACAACTACCAGCCCTAAGTAATATCTCTCTGGTCATTTTGATTGTAGCTTATATTCATTTGGATTCAAAAAGATTTCAT
>CM053504.1:38898963-38994058 GCA_028627145.1 Eidolon dupreanum
CCACATATAAGTGATATTGTGTGGTTTTTAGCCTTTTCTGTCTGGCTTAATTCGCTTAGCGTGATTATTCTAGGTTGATCTATGTTGTCACAAATGGCATTATTTCATCTCTTTTTATGGCTGAGTAATATTCCATTGTATATATGTACCATGGCTTCTTTATCTAATCATCTATCGTAGGACACTTTGGTTGCTTCCATATCTTGGCAACTGTGAATAATGCTGCTATGAACATGGGTGTGAAAATATCTTTTATGATATGGGTTTTCAAGTCTTTGTGATAAATACCCAGTAGAGGGATTGCTAGATCATATGGTAGATCAATTTTTAGTTTTTTGAGGAACCTCTATACTGTTTTCCATAGTGGCTGTACCAATTTGCAGTCCCACCAACAGTGTATGAGGTTTCCTTTTTCTCCACATCCTCTCCAACATTTGTTATTGCTTGTCCTGTTGATTATAGCTATTCTAACAGGTGTGAGATGGTATCTCATTGTGGTTATGCTTAGCATTTCCCTAATAGCTAACGATGATGAGCATCTTTTCAAATATTAGTTGGCCATTTATATGTCCTCTAGGGAGAAGTGTCTATTCAGAGCCTCTGGCCATTTTATGATTGGATCATTTGCTTTTTTTGTTCTTATTGAGTTGTATGGGTTCTTTGTATATTTTGGATATTAGACCCTTATCGTTGGCATTGCATGCAAATATATTTTCTCATTCAGGTAGTTGTCTCTTTACCTTGTTAATAATTTCTTCTGCTGAACAGAAGCTTTTTAGATTGATATAGTCCCATTCATTTATTTTTGCTTTTACTTCCCTTGCTTTTGAGGTAAATTCATAAAATCCTCTTTAAGTCCAAGGTCTTTGAGTTTTGTTACTATTTTTTCTTCTATGTATTTTATTGTTTCAGGTCTTATTTACAGATCCAATCCATTTTGAATTAATTTTGGTATGTGGTGATAGACAACACTCTAGTTTTATTCTTATATTGAAGAGGCTTTCCTTTCTCCACTGTATGTTTTTGGCTTTTTTTGTTGAAAATTATTTGCCCATATAAATATGGGTTTCCTGTAGGACTCTCAATTCTGTTCCACTGATCCTTGTGTCTGTTTTTCTGCCAATACCATGCTGTTTCGATTACTGTTGCTTTGTAGTATAATTTGAAGTTGGGCTGAGTGAGGCCTCCAGCTTCATTCTTTTTTCTCAGGGAGGCTTTGGCAATTCAGGGTCTTTGGTGCTTCCATACAGATGTGATGATTTTTTTTTCTATTTCTTTAAAAAAATGCCAATGGGATTTTAATGAGGAATGCATCAAATCTGTATGTTTTAGGTAATATGGTCATTTTAACTATGTTGATTCTTCCAATCCAAGAACATGAAATATCTTCCATTCTTTGTATCTTCTTCAATTTCTTTTAATACAGTCTTGTATTTTTCATTATGTAGGTCATTCACATGTTTCACTAAATTTATTCCCAGGTATTTTATTCTTTTTGTTGCAATTGCAAAGGAATTATTTTTTTTTTGACACTTCATTATTAAAGTGTAGGAACGCTATGGATTTTTAAATGTTGATTTTGTATCCAGAAACTTTACTGTATCTTCTTATTGTTTCTAGTAGTGCTCTTGTAGAATCTTTAGGGTTTTCTGTTTAGAGAATCATGTCATTGACAAGTAGTGACAGTTTGACTTCTTTGTTTTCTATTTGGATGCCTTTTATATCTTTCTCTTGCCTATTGCACATGCTAGGACCTCCAATGTTATATTGAATAACAGTGGCAAAGTGGACAGTCTTGCCTTGTGTTGATCTTAGAGGGAAGATGTTTAGTTGTTCACCACTAAGTATAATGTTGGCTGAGGGTTTGTCATATATAGCCTTTATTATGTTAAGGTACTTTCCTTGTATACCAATTTTTTAAGTGTTTTGATCATAAATAGATGCTGTATCTTGTCGAAGGCTTTTTTGCATTTATTGATATGATCATATGATTCTTTTTTTAAATTTCTTTACATGATGTATCACATTAATCAATTTGCATATGTTGAACCATGCCTGTGCTCCTATGATGAGGCCCACTTGATTGTGGTATATAATCTTTTCAACATGTTGCTATATTTGGTCCACTAGTATCTTATTTAGGATTTTTGTATCTGTGTTCATGAAAGATATTGGTCTGTAGTTTTCTTTTTTGTGTGTTATCCTTACAAAGTTTTGGTATCAAAGTAATATTGGCCTCATAAAGTGAGTTGGAAAGTATTGCCTCCTCTTCCATTTTTTGGAAGAGTCTGAGAAGAACAGGTATTAAGTCTTCTTTGAATGTTTGATATAATTCACTGGTGAAGCCATCTGGTCCAGGACTTTTACTTTTGGGTAGGTTTTTCATGATTGTTTCAATGTCCAGATTGCTGATCGGTGTATTTAGATTTTCCAGTTCATCTTAATTCAGTCTAGAAAGATTGCATCTTTCTAAGAACTGATCAGTTTCTACTAGGTGATTAAATTTGGTGTTATATACTGCTTCATAGTATTCTTGAATGATCCTTTGCATTTCTGCGGTGTCAGTTGTAATTTCCCCTCTATTATTGCTAATTTTGTTTATTTGTGTCCTTTCTCTTTTTTCTTTAGTGAATCTAGCCAGGAGGTTGTCAGTTTTATTAACCTTCTTAAAGAACCAGTTCTTTGTTCCATATATTTTTTCTATTGCTTTTTCTTTGCTTGCCTGTTTATAATATCATTTATTTCTACTCTAAATTGATTATTTGTTTTCTTCCACTGACTTTAGGTTTCAGTTTGTTCTTCCTTTTCTAGTTTTTTTTAAGATGAAGTATTAGGATGTTTATTTGGCTCATAGTTCTTTTTGGAGATAGGCCTGTAATAATATGAGCTTTCCTCTTTTGACCACGCTTGTCATATCCCAAAAGTTTTGTTATCTTGTAGTATCATTATCATTCATTTCTATGTATCTTTTGATTTCTCTTTTTATTTCTTTTCTGACTCAGTTATTCTTCAGTAGCATGTTGTTTAATCTCCACATATTTGTGCTTCTTCCTTTCTTTTTGCAGTTGATCTCTAGTTTCAAAGCATTATGATCAGAGAATACGGTTGGTATGATTTCAAGCCTCTTATATTTGTTGAGGCTATTTCTGTGTCCCAGTATGTGGTTGATTCTTGAGAATGTTCCAAGTGCACTAGAGAAGAATGCATAGTGGCTGTTTGGGGATGGAAGACTCTGTAAATGTCAATTATGTCCAGTTGGTCTAATGTGTCATTTAAGGATGTTATTTTCTTATTGATTTTCTGTTTAGATAATCTGTCCTTGACTGACAGTGGGATATATAGGTTCCCTCCTACAATAACGTTTTGGTCTGCTTCTCCTTTTAGTTCTGTTAGTAATTGCTTTACATATTTCCAGGATCCCTGATTGGGAGCATAGATATTAATAAGTCTTATGTATTCTTTGTGCATGTTTTTGTTTATCATTATGAAGTGTCCCTCAGTATCTTTATCTTTTTTATTTTGAAGTCTATTTTATTTGATATTTCTCTGAATGCCATTTGCTTGAAATATCTTTTTTCACCCTTTCACTTTGAATCTATATTTGTCTTTGAAGTTGAGCTGTATCTCCTGGAGGCAGCATATGGTTGGGTTTTGTTTTTTGATCCATTCTGCAACTCTGTGCTTTTTTATTGGTGAGTTCAATCCATTTACATTTAAGGTGATTATTAAAATATGAGGTGTTCTTATAGCCATTTATCTTTTGCTTTTTTAGCAGCAGTGTTTCCATTGCTTCTTTGGTCTTGTTTTTCTGCTTTCTTTATTTTGTTTGGCTTTTGCTGGTCTTCCCTCTGGTCTTTCTTGTTTTATGTTTTATACTTCAGTTCTGAATCCTTAGTGTGTGGTTATAATATGAAAAGGATAGTTGTATATACACAGTCATTCATTTACTTCTGTATGTAACCTATCTCCATTCCCCTTTGTGTATTTGGATCTTTGAATCCTCCCCTTTTCAGTCATTGTTGTCCCAATTTGTCCCTATGTATGCTGAACATTCATTACTATCTTGCTCTAGCAGTTCTCTTACTATTATTTAAGCTTTTCATGCCCCGTTCTTAGTAAGGTTTGCATTCTTCTGTTTCTATTTGCCTGATAGTCACCTTACTCCTAATTATGTATTATTTTTGTCATCTTGTTTTAGTTGAGCTGGACCCTTTCAGTATTTCCTGTAGTGCAGGCCTCGTAGTGGAGAATTTCCTCAATTTTTGTATGTCTGTAAAGGTCTTAGTTTCTCCTTCATATCTAAAGGAGAGCTTAGCTGGATACATTATTCTAGGCTGGTAGTTTCTGTCACTTAATAGTTTAAATATTTGATTGCATTCCTTTCTGGCTTGTAAGGTTTGTGCTGAGAAGTCCGATAACAATTTAATGGGTTTTCCTTTATAAGTTACCACTCCCTGGCTGCCGTGAGATTCTGTCTTTGTCATTGATAGTTGATCATTTTAATACAATGTGTGAAGGCCTTTTTGGGTTGAGATAATTGGGTGTTCTGTTGATTTCTTCAATTCCAAGCTCCAGCTCATTCCTTAGATTTGGGAAATTCTCATCAACTATTTGTCTGAAAATGCTTTCTAGTCCCTGCTCCTTTTCCTCCCCTTTGAGAATGCCCATTTTTTTATGTTTCCTCTCCTAATGTTATCTGCTATTTCTCTTTTATTATTTTTCATTCTTCGATTTCTCTCTTATTCCATCTGATTTATTTCTAGTTTTCTGTCTTCGATATCATTAATATTTTCCTCCATTTGGTCAACTCTACTTCTCAAGCTTGCAATTTCATTTGTCAACTCTTGAAGTGTGTGTGTGTGTGTGTGTGTGTGTGTGTGTGTGTGTGTTATCTCTAGAAGATCTATTCTGTTCTTTTTGAGGGTTTCAGTCTCCTTACTCTGCTCATCTAGATGTTTTTTCAATTATCGAAATTGTTAATATGACTCATTTCTGATCTCATTGAGTTTTTCAGAAGTACCATACTAATTTTCTGTCATTTAAGTCACATATTTTTATGTCTGTGAGCTTATTTTCTGTAGATTTTTCTCTTTCTTTCTGAGATGCCTTGTCTCCTTTGTTGTTCATGGTGTTTAATGCACTATTTCTCCACCTGGACATTAGTGGAAACATATTCTGCTGTTTTTCCTGAAAGAAGACTTATTATATAAAGGTCTCTACTAGCCTGCTGCAAAGAAGATGCTTTTCTTTTGGTTTCTAGTAGGTGGCACCTAAGCTTCTTGGATCCCTGCTGTATAAAAATGCCTTAATAATGCCTTTTTATTTTCTTGTAGATATTTCATCATGCTCACTATCTTCAGTTTCAGTCCTTGTCAGTGTTAGCAACATTTTAGATACCATTTGTTCAAATTCTCCTGCAGACAGTATTTGGTCTTGGAGGACATGGGAGGAGGGACTCTCTTGTTTGGGAGTTGGGAGCTGTGTCTCAGCTTCTGTTTTTCAACCACTGCTGGTAAAAATCAATTGCTGTATCTCTGACTTCCAGCTTTTCTGCTTTCTGCCCTGATGACTGGGCCATGCCATCAGCTGCACAAAACTCACAACTCTCCCAGGCAGGGCTATTGCCACACCTTCACCCTCCCCCTTCTCTTGTAGGGAGTTCCAGTGGCTGTGAGAGGCAGCTTTTTTGTTTCTCCCAGTCCATCACCCTACACCCAGTGTTCTGACCTGTGGTAGCTCTTATGCACAGATCCCATGCTCAGACTTGCTGGTGTGCAGTTTGGGTGTTTTTGTTGAATTTTAGATGTTTATCCTATTGTTGTTTAAAGGGGAAAAATCTGGGGACATCTCTCACTCCATCATGTTTCTCCAAAACAAGAAGGTTTTCTTAAATCATAGTTTTAGTATTTGCTCTTATTTATTATTTACCTTCTCCCAGATCTTCTTTTATATGCATATTGTGTTTTCTTTTTCTTTGTCCATATTTTTCACTCCCTTTCAAAATATTTTTAGTACTCTAAATGCATACAATGAAGGGCATACCTTTAGCATTACAATTTCATTCATTTTGGTAAATGCATACATCTTCATAGACTCTATTCTTTCAAGGAATAGAGAGCATCTGCATTACCTTGGGAAGTTCCCTCATGCCCTTTCCACAAAACAGTCCTTCCCATTCTTAGTCAATCAATACTTTGATGGCTTCCACAATATAACATTTTTGTCTACTCTAGAATTTTAAATAAATTTATGTTCTTTTTTAAATTTAAGACAATTTTCTATTTTCTATGTTCTATTTATTTTATAGTATGATCCACTATGTTTATTCACTCTTCTATACTTTCTAGTTTAGCTTTGATTTCTGAAATTACTTTCTCTTTCACTCTTAATTCTTTCCTGAGTTCTGTTCACATCTCTTTCTTTCCCCAGATTACATTGCTTCTGATTTTTCCCCAGTTCTGATTTATGTTGTTCTCTCACAATTTTTATCATTTCCTTTTAACTTATTTTGAAACACTGGATTTCAGTTTTATGTTTATACAACTTTCTGGTATGTTTGTGTCTAACTACTATTACAGTGGTTTATGTAATTGATTTATTTTTCTTTGCTTCAACTTCTAATATTAGGAACCCATCATTTTATTTCCAGCAAGTACCTAACATAGTGCCTTGCAATAATGAGCAACTGATAAATATCTATTTTATTGAACTGAAACCTAGCTGATTGTGATCAATGAGATTTTTTTACCACCTTGTGGTGAAAGCAATACTGATCCCATAAAATCCTAAGACTTGTGGACCAAAATATACAAGGACCTTAAAGCTCTTGCTCAATTTCTTTATTAACAATTCTATTTTCAAAAGCAAGTTACCTAAGATCATACATTTATTTAGTAGCAAAACTGAGGCAAAATTCCTATTTTCCTGATTCTTACTATAGTGCTCTTTGTATCATGACAATCTCAAAGTAAAGGAAAATGTTTTCTATTCAATATGAAATTTGTACAGATATTGCATACCTACTTTTTATCTTTGTTTTTCTTTCACGGTCTCTATCAGTTTTTTTATCTGTTTGATATTTACCCAAACTTGTGGGCAGGAGGGTTCTTCGAGTAGTGGTACAGAGAGCAAGAACTAGAAAAGGAGGAGTAATGGGGGATCACACTTAGGGATACGGAGGCCCCTTTTTTTCTTTCTTCTCCCCAACAGCCAGCAGTGGTAAAGCTGCAGGTAAAGCATGAATGGCCAGTGATGCACTTCAAACAGCTTCCTATGCTCAGTCTTATACAGACTCAAAGACCACACCCAGAAGATGAAATTAGGAGCTTAGCTATTGGTGCAGACTAGAAAGAGTTTGTCAACAAAAGGCAACATCATTCTAGGCAGAGCAAAAGATGTTCAAGCAGAAATAAAGAATCAAGTGAAAGGTTTTTCTCTTTGTAGTCACTGGTTTTGAATATCATGGACTGAGGGGAAAAATACAGAATAAACAAAGTATTATTTGTTATGTAATATAACTGATAATATTGCATAATTATATAACTGTTGTAAAGAGCCTTAGAAGAACAGCACAGTCACTAGGTGAGGTTCCAGAAGCAATGGCAAGGAGACTGATGGATTACCCCAGCTGGTAGCAGCGTTAAGGCACTCTCTCCATTTTATCTCTGAGCTGCTGAACTCAGGCATGGAGGAAGGCTGTTATCAGGCAGGAGTGCATGGAAGTAAACACAAAGGAAATGAGTCAAGAGGAATTATGAAGTTAAGGACTATAGATGACAAGCCAGTCTATATTAAAAGAAATATTAAAGGATGCTGCAGTGACAAAAATAAAACTCCACTAATTTCAGTCCCTTTCATTCAGATGTAATCAAAACATGTAATTTTCAAAATTGGAAAAATTCATTACAAGAAAATGTTCTTTAAGAATTTAAATTGTTTGATATATTCATTTGAATATTTTTAAAAGATAGTAAATAATTGATTTTAAAATCAAGCCAACTTGTAAAACAGGTCAAAACTTGTGCTATAAATTATAGAATTGTGCCCTTAAACTTTAATGTGCAGAATAATCACCTGTGATCATGTTAAAATGCAGATTCTGATTCAGTAGTTGTGAGTGGTATACAAAATTCTGCATTTCTAACAAACTCCCAGGTGGTGATAATGCTTCTGGTTCTCAGCAGGCACTTTGGGTGACAAATTATAGAGAGCACCTAAGAGATCTAAGCTGTGCTATAATAGCAGATTCACATTTGGGGCTTGTGCAACTTAAGGAAATCACTAAGTAGGGATTATTCTAATTCCATAATACTTGATACTGTTTATTTCAACAAATGTTCACTGAGTACCTGCTATATACCAGGTGCTAGAAAGAGAAAGGTAAAAATGATTCTTTGGTCTTAAGGAGCTCTTGGGCAGAGGCTGGGGCTGGGGGCGAGGGTGGAATGTTAACATGAGTAGCTGTCATTTTGGCAGAGAAAGATGCAGCCAGAGCTATAAAAGAACCCATAGCACAAGAACACATCAGAAAAAGGAGAGGTTATTCTAGCCGAGCAAGAGCATTTGACTCCACTGAGGAGGCAAAATTTGAACAAATGCAACAAAGTATCTTTTTTGTAAGACACTCACAACGGATCTGGGTAGAAGGAGCTAAGTCTGAGAGGATGAACTAAACTTTAAGATTATTCTATTCTTGATAATACATCCAGCAGATCACAAACCAGATGAGGGGCCTAAGTTTGAGATCAATCCAGCAGTTTCTCTGTGGAAGGAGAAGGATTAGAGAAGTGGAGCGTTTGTACTAGAAATACCTTAATAAGAATATTATGCTAGCTTGGAAGATGATCAAACACAGAGATGATGCTTAAACACATGGTGTGCCAGTGTTCACAAGATCTTCTTAAAATATTTTAATTAATAGTTTTAGTTCTCAGACTGTGAATGTGCCTCCAGAACTAAATACTTCTTAGTGCCAGTGTGTTTTTTTGATACAATGTAACATTAATAATACCCACCAATTTCTCGATACATATACTTTAGTTTATACTGTAGCTTGACTACTCATTTGTCAACCCTATTAAAATGTTATTTTCCAATTAGTCACAAATGTGTTTTCTCTATTTCCCCTCCTTTGATCAGTCTGGAATTGTAGATTCCTGTAGATACCATCAAATAAAGCAGTTATACTATAAGAAGTTTCTTAAATCTCCTAGAAAGCCAGAGCACCCAAAGTCCCCAAGACAGGATATTTTGCTACATAATAGTTATTAACTTGAAAAAAGGAAAAGCCTGAGGAATTTCATTCTTTACCTCCAAAAAATTTAAACTTGGTTTCTTTCTTTTTTTCTTTCTTTTTTTCTTTCTTTCTTTCTTTCTTTCTTTCTTTCTTTCTTTCTTTCTTTCTTTTGTTCGTTCATTCTTTCTAACATTCGAAATCATAGAAAAGAATACAATCTAGGAAAAAATAATTTAGAAAACTTCTTAACTGCATCCCAAATATGTAGATGTTTCTCTAAGTTGAGCATCACAGAGGCAAGGAAATTTCTAATCCAGTACTTGGGACTGTCTTGCAAGGCGAATAGGCATGTGTGAGTGTTAACCTAATTCTAATACCTATATTGTAATGTAATATACTAGAATGTGCATGTGAATATTTCCTCAGATAGGGAATTTTGCCCATATACAGTACTAATGGTATGGACCTTCTCTACATTTATCTTCAAAATCTGTGTGGGATGTCATTCTAAACCCTTTTTTCCTTGGGCGTGTGGTTTTAGCTTGAATGAATAGCCATAGACTGGGGAAGAGTCCACCCCATTACAGATTTAGAGCCTTAATTTCCCTGTGGACTTTTCCGATGTTAATGTGATTGAGTTTACCTATGACTCTCAGGATGTCTGTTGGCAATCATAGGTTTCTCTAGAGCTGCAGTGGTTCTAATTCCTGCAAAGCCTTCTTCATTTAGAAACAGACTTTACAGAGGTACAAATAGTCAATTTCTGGTTTACTTTGGCTTACTGCTCTGATAGAGCATTTCTAAAATTGGTGGAATAGATAGGACTGGAATATCATCTGACTATCCTAGCTACTGTGCATATTGGCTGACTGGTACACAATAGAAGGGTCTGGATGATTAACTCTTTTTTGGGTGTGATATTCTTTTCTCATCTCGGTTTCCATCTTCTCCAGGAGACATGAGTTCCATGAGGCAAATGTGACCCTGGAATCCAGCCTTCTAGCGTGATACCTGGTTGGGGAGAGAAAACACCATGGATGGCATAATTGAACAGAAGAGTGTGCTGGTGCACAGCAAAATCAGTGATACTGGCAAGAGGAATGGCTTAATTAACACCAGAAATTTCATGGCTGAGAGCAGAGATGGCCTGGTGTCTGTTTACCCAGCACCCCAGTACCAGAGCTGCCGAGTGGTGGGCAGTGCAGCATCGGCCACCTTGGACAGCAGCAAGAACGAGGCAGTCCAGCAACTGCTAGACCCCAACACCCTTCAGCAGTCAGTGGAGTCACACTACCATCCCAACATCATACTCTACTCGGAAGGCATGCTGCACTCCTGGGGGGATGGCGTGGCTGCTGACTGCTGTGAAACCACCTTCATTGAGGACCGGTCACCCACCAAAGAGAGCCTGGAGTACTCCGATGGGAAGTTCATTGACCTCTCAGCTGAAGACATCAAAATCCACACCCTCTCCTATGATGTGGAGGAGGAAGAGGAATTCCAGGAGCTGGAGGTCAGAGGATATGTTTGTCATAGGCCTTCGAGAATGGGGCAAGGGGATTCGGTGAGAACCCGTGAGTGACTGGCAAAAGTTAGGGAATGAAACTAGTGTGTGATAATGCAGAAACCGAAACATTCTTGGCACCCCTTAACTCTTGAATATTTGTGGAAAATGAAAGGAGTGAAGAGAAACTAGATCACCAAGACCCAGTGAGGGCTTAAGCAGGGATTCTGATCAGAAATGACCCAACATAATAGCTCTAGGGTGGGGCTACAAGTGGATTTCAAGATTATCAGCACTGGTAGGTTACCTGAGGATACCCAACAACATCCAATCCACAGGAGAGAGGGATTGTTGGCAAAAGTGAGCAAGGTGAGAGAGGAGCATGTGGTCTTAGGACCACAGAAGACTAAAAGAGTATGTATGGGACAATTTTGGAAGTATTTTTGCTGCCACACATGTGTGGTTTCCTTAATTTGTCATTCCAAAGTTTCTACTAAGGGATCACTGATACAGCGAAAACATGTTGGAAGAAATAGTAGAAATTAATAGCCTAAAGAGAAGATGAGTTGAATTATTCCAGGAGTCACTTCTTTAGTAGACTGAAGGGCAAAAAGTGTGTTTGGACTACATTCTCAGAAATGTGCACATTGGACATAGTGTAACATGGCACAGAAACCTCTGATTGTACAACTCATCCCTTCCCCTTCCATGCGGCCACCCCACATGGGAGGGCAAGAGTGAGTTGCACAGATTTGAACAAAAGCCACCTGTTTCTCACCTAGAAGGTGGCACCCAAGCTTGAGGAAGTTATTTCACTTCTGTGAGAGTAGAGGTTATTCCTCCAGGATGTGAGTGGCAGAGAGAGAAGGTCCATATTTTCAGTCAGTTTTGAGAAGGAAGACATTCAAGAGGAAGTGTGTGGTCAAAAGGAATGAAGTCTGTATTTGGTTAAGGTAGGTAAAAATATTTTGCAGGTTGAAGGGAAATGTTAAGGGCAAAAGATGAAGGGTCAGTGCTGGAGAGCTGTCTAGGGCAGACAAAGACATTCATCCAAGCATACGTGCAGAAGTTCTGGTCTTTGGTGAGAGTCAGCATTCTTCTTGTCTGAGAGAGAACAGAAGGGTGGAAAGAAGGTTAATGAACTAAAATGCTCTGGGTTGTACAAAAACTTTTTAGTTTGATGTAGTCCCATTTATTTATTTTTTCTTTTGTTTCTCTTGCCCAAGGAGATATATCTGAAAAGAAATCCCTGTTAGTAATATCAGAGAGTTTACTGCTTATTTTTTCTTCTAAAAGTTTTATGATTTCAGGTCTTACCTTTAAGTCTTTAACTCGTTTTGAGTCTATTCTTGTATACAATGTAAGAAGATAGTCCAGCTTATTTTTTTTTTGCATGTATCTGTCCAATTTTCCCAACACTTATTTAAGAGACAGTCTTTACTCCATTGTATATTCTTACTCCCTTTGTTATATATTAAGTGAGCGTATAGACATGAATTTATTTCTGGGCTCTCTATTTTGTTCCATTGATCAATGTATCTGTTTTTATGCCCGTACCATGCTGTTTTGATTACTGTAGGCTTGTAGTATAGTTTGATATCAGGTAGTGTGATACCTCCAACTTTGTTCTTCTTTCTCAAGAATAGCCAAAGGAAACCATCAACAAAACAAAAAGACAACTGACTGTTTGGGAGAAGATATTCACTAATGATACATCTGATAAGGGGTTAATATCCAAGATTTAAAAAATAATTTGCAAACTCAACAGCAAAAAAACAAATAATCCTATTTAAAAATGGGCAGAAGACCTGAACAGATACTTCTCCAAAGAGGAAATACAGTTGGCTAACAGACATATAAAAAGATGCTCAAGGTCACTAATCATCAGAGAAATGCAAATTAAAACCACAATGAGATATCATTTCACACCTGTCAGCATGGCTATCATCGATAAATCAAAAAACAAGTGTTGGCAAGGATGCGGAGAAAAGGGAACCCTCATACATTGTTGGTGGGATTGTAAATTGGTACGACTGCTATGGAAAACAGTACAGAGGTTCCTCAAAAAATTAAAAATGGATATAACTTTTGACTGAGCAATTGTACTTATGGATATTTATCCAAAGAAAACCAAAACAATAATTTGTAAAGATCTATGCACTCCAATATTTATAGCAGCACAATTTACAATAGCCAAGATATGAAAGCAACCTAAATGCCTATCAACAGATGATTGGATAAAGAAATTATGCTTCATATATACAATGGAATATTACTCAGCCATTAAAAAAATGAAATCCTACTATTTGCAATGACATGGATGGATCTAGAGGTTATTATGCTGAGTGAAATAAGTCAGACAGATAAAGATAAATACCATATGATTTCACTTACATGTGGAACCTAAGGAACAAAAAAGAACAAACTAATCAAAAACAGACTCACAAATATAGTGGACAATTTGGTGACAGTTAGAGGGAAGGGGGCTTGGGAGACTAGGAGAACGGGGTGAAAGATTAAAGAAGTACAAATCAGTAGTTGATAGTTGGGCATAAGAATGGGGTGCTTGGCACAGGGAATGCAGTTAGCAATAATATGATGGCTAGGTGGAGGACCAGGGGAGGGAGGGAGCATTTGAAGGAATCATTTTATGAACAATGTAGATGTCTAACCAATGTACTGTATACTTAAAACTAATTTAAATAAATAAATTTATTTTAAAAAAAAAACACTCTGGGTTGAAGAGGAAGGAAATGAGAGGCCCATGTTGGCTGAGGGTCCATGGATCCCAGAGAGGCTTGGGGCCATGAGGAGATTGGAGACACTCAGAGCAGTGATGTGGAAGAAGTTACCATTCTAGAAGAGACTGTTGAAGAAACTGCCAAGCTGCAATGGGGGCCTGTGTGAAAATATGGTCATACCCAGGGCTCCAACATGTAACTACTGTTCATCAAGTGAGGCTTTTAGCAAAGCAAACTCTGGGCCTCCTGCCTGCAAGATGCAGAGGCTGGAGAAAGCAAGAAAGCAGAGGTTTGGAGTAGAATCAGACCCACACCCTCGATGCCCCAGACTGGGTAGAAGGCCAGTGAAATCATGAGGAATTGATGGGCCTAGGGCACCAGAAACATCAGGATTGGAGTTACAATGAAAACTAGAAGCAACTGAAGAGAGTTGCTTTAGTTAGAAGAGAATTTTAGAAATGGGGGAGGGGTGGAGTGATGTAGCAATTCCTATGAATGGAATCAAAATTCAACTGACAAAGAATGGAGAGAAGTTGTTGGTGTGAGAGAGGCTGTCTGATGACATCTGTTAAAGGGAATAGAGAGTGTGAGCTCTGGCCATTCTAGAATTTTGAGAAAGTTGGGAGAGTTCTTTGGCTTTCATTCAAAAAGCCTCTAAGTATCTACTGTTTTCCAAGGTCTGATATTTATTCTGAAAGCAAAGTATAAATGCTGCTTACCTGTATGAATTTTGGGAAGCAAATATATAAAAATGCAATTTCTCTATAACACAAGGGTTATGAGGAAAGACTACTCAGTCTACTCTGAGAATATCTAAAGGAGGAGATAAGGATCCTTCACTGCATCTTGAAGAGGAGAAATACACTGTTATGCAAGAAGGGTTTTAAGGAGGTGGTAGGAGAATTCTAGTACAATGGAACATTGTAAGGAGATAAAGCACAGAGACACCCAACCTAGATCTTCAGGGAACAGTAACTGATAAAAATTGCTAGGACCTATAGATTACTGTGAGGTCTTGGAGACAAGATCGAAAAGAAAAAGTAAGGTCCCTTACCAAGGACCTTACCAGCCCTCTAACAGAGACTGGGTGTGGAGAACCATGGAAGTTTTTCAGGCAGGAGTGCCATGGTCAGATTTGTATATTCAGAAGCTGTCCTGGCTGCATAGTAGGTTAAGAGTGTAGGGGAGATGGAGATAAGAGTGTAGGGGTATGGGGCTAGGACCAACCCAAATGCACAGAGTCTATCGGGGGCCTATTGTAAGGGATGGTGAAAGAGAGAATCAGGACAGCATTAAAAGTGAATAAATACTTAAAAAGTAAAATTTGCCATTGTTTGGAGATGATAGAAAGGAAGGAGTCAGGCTTCTCTTGTGCAGAGATCTTTCCAGTCCCTCAAGTGGCCAAGTTAGCCAGCTGAGGATTTTTAACTTTATTATGAGTTTTTGAAAAATCAACCCCAATATATAATACCTACCAGCAGTGAGATGTTTGGAATAGCTATAGATTAAAACAAATTTTTAATCTATCATTCCTTTGTCAGTTATGTGTGTTTCATTCCTCCCATCCCTCTCATTATATCCATATACTTTATGTCCATTTTCTTGAATAAGTACATTATACCAAGGTTAGATGAGAAGATGATCAGCATATTTTCTTAGTTCTCAGTTAACTTCCATTATGTATCTTCATAATGAACTAAACTCAGAAGAATTTTATTTCACTTTTCTTAATACTTGCATGGGTTTCTGATCAAGCTTGCAAATAAATACAACCAATATTTAAATTTTTTTTTACATAGTATGGCTTAATTCACATTTTTGGCAATCAATTACTGAATTCATTTTGTTGCAACATCTTTCGTGGAATGACTTCACCCAGGTGACAAGGTTTGTGGAACTCCACAAAGATTCGAAAACAACTCAGAGATCATCTTTTAAATTAATGCTAGGAGATGGGTAGCTGGGGTAACAGGCGTTTTTAAATAGTTGGTCCAAAGCTCTGACAGGTAGCACAGGCTTGTGGAGAGGTAAGCTCTGTTAACCTATCTACCTTTAATGATACAGCACCTGGAATCTTTATCATAATAATAGTACCTACTATATATTAATATTTTTATAGTGACCTCCGACTATAGTAGTAAGATGTGTTTGCTTATATACCTTAGCCATAAATAGAACACCCAGTGCCGATAAAGGAATAAGTTGTTTAAAATATTCTTCTTAGGCATGTAGTAAGACTTTCTGGTTGACATCCAGGTAGCAAACACAGACCAAGAAATGATTCCTTCCTCTCAGGCAGTGAGAGGAATAAATCAAGAACCCTCAAGCATTCTGTTGACTCTGGATGTTGAATTGCCACCTATTTGCTATGACTTAGATGTTTAAGTTTCCTAGTGCCTTGTTTGTATGTATTAATAGTTTGTATTAATAAAGCAATTATATAACAGAAAAAAATATATACCTATAGAGGATTTCAGGGGCATCACTCAGAGTGGTTGCTTTGGTCCTTTAGGAATTCTATAAAAACAAAGTTTTTTTTCAGCAATATTCTTATGGTATAGCTATGATACTCTTTATTCTGTTTTCTGCAAATAAAAAAAACTAATGACTGGTTAGAAGTGTCATCATACATGCAGTAACTGTTCTAAAATTTATTCTTTTTCTTATTCCATGAAATAATAAAGAGACATGTATCAGTCATCATTTGCTACATAACAAATCACTCCAAAGCTTAATGGTTTAAAACAACTACTATGTATTTAACTCAAGATTCTCAAGTTAAACATTTGAGTGAGCCTCAGTTGAATAGTTGTTGCTCTGTTGGTCTCATCTGGGTTTCCTAATTGGTCTGTATTAGCTGCTGCTCTACTAGGCAGCCCTTCTTTCAAATGTTGGCTGATCATTACCTGGGGGTGACAGAGGTTACTAGACCACATGTGTCTCATCATCTAGCAGTCATCTTTATCACATGGAAGCCATGGTAGGGATTCCAAGAACAGCAAAAGGGAGTGAATCCCAGTGTGCAGGGCTTTTCAAGTCTTTGCTAGTGTTACACATATTATTGCTTATCAGCTAAAACAAGTTACATGACCAAGCCCAAAGTCAGGTAGAAGGGACTATTTAGGGTAATAGTATTGGAAAGTGCCAACAAATTGGGTGCCAGTATTGTATCATTATACCACAGAGCAAAAATTTTGGACTATTTGGCATAATTTTTTAAAGACCTTTTTATTTAACAGAGTAACAAAGTCATGATTATATCATTACAGAAACAAAAAACACAGCACATATTGATCTGGAGCTCTTCTCAGAAGGCAGTTCTACTTCATAAAAAAAGAAAGTCAAATAGATTTTAACTTCTTTGGGAGTTCTACAGGCTCACTTGGTCTGCAGAAAACTGCAGTCCTCAGAAAGCCATTTCCCTGGTTAAGAGCAGGGCCCCTTGTCTCTGGAGTTCTTGTTTACCAAGAGACCTGCCTCTTATCTGTCCCCTTATCACTCTACCTGGAGAGGTTCATCTCTAGTATTTATAATAGAGACCCCTAATCCAGAGAGGTTTGCTCACCTGATACGCATTTTTGCTAGAGCATATAGAGTTTTCAGTTTGCCTTTGAGGCTGTGGCATTAACGTGATTGGGTTCTTTTGCTAATTTCAAGAATCTTTATGGAAAGCCCTCAAAAATTGTGATTTTCCATGCCCTACCCTATGAGAGTGAGCTGCTAGTCACAGTGAAGGATCAGTTGTGGTTCATATCAGATGGAGGAGATCACAGGGGCTCTCTGAGGGATTAGCAGGAATCCAGAGATGGCTGCTCATCACTCAGTATGCCTGTATTCAGTATGACTAGGGGACCTTCCTTCAGGTACCCTCAGGACACTCCAGCTATGTGATAAATTGGGCCTGGTACCTCAAAGCTCCAGGGCCTCCTCTCTGGTTTTTCACTAGTGATATTCAGTTCCCAAATGGCAGCTAAAACCACAGTCTACAGGAACACCAATAGTAAAAACCACTTTTCCTTTCTACACGAATAAACTCAGAAATACTGCAGGCACAAATAATAAAGCAGTTCTGAAAAATATGAAATTTGAGCTTAAAGTTATGAAATGAAGTGGGTAAAATTCAAGGATAGAAAAGCCTAACAGCCCTCTTGTTGTTAGAGAGTCTTATCAAACGTTGAAAAGCTGATTATTACTCATTCATATGACAATGCAAAACCTTTTGGATCCTAGAGCACATGGAAATCATCACTTAGAAACAGTGCTCAAAAGGATTGAGACTTTTCTTCACCAAAGGAAGAAAGGGGAAGGAAAACACATATTTATGGAGCATATACTCTATGCCAGGCCCTTCATGCACATTTTGCTATCTGATCCTCGCATTAACACTGGCAACAGCTACTATTACTGTCCTACCTTTCATGTGAAGCTTGGCAGATGTCCAGGGTATCACTGGGCTTTGCTGGCAGCTCTTTGATCTGAGACATGCTGATTTTAGACTCTGATCTTCTAATAGTGATGCTGTTCTTTCTACATTAGAAAAAAATGTTCACGCTAGAATGAATGGCTATTCAAATAAAGCATAAGGAGACAGAGCTGAGCAGTCACAGGATACTTCTTCACTTCTGTGAAACCTCTGCTAGGGCTGTCTAAGGTCTTTGAGTCTGCTTTCTCTTTTAAAACTTGAAACATGTTAGGAGAGATAGAATTTCATAACTTCAATGTAGCACTTACATATGCCTCATTCATAAATACGAACAAAGTAAGGGAGACTCAATAGACATTTGAAAAAACCCAAAGCATGAATGAGACAGAACACTACCACCAAAAATATAACAATTGACCCAGAGGAAAACGAAATAACACAGATAATAATAGACAACTTTTTAAAAATTATTTTTAGAGATTTGAGGGGGTTTGTTTTTGGAAGTGGGGATTTGGGATTTTGGGGTTTTTTTGTTTGCCTCATTGCACTGACTAGGACCTCAAACACAATGTTGAAGAGAAGTAGTGAGAATGAACATTCCTGCCCTTCTTCTGGTCTCAGAGAGGGAAGCATTCAGACTTTCACGGTAAAGGATAACACTGATGTTCTTAATCGAGTGTAGGAAGTTTCCTTTTACCAGAACTTTGTTAAACAGTTTTTAAAATAAAAAAAAAATTGGTGTTTAATTTGTCAAATGTTTTTTCTGTGTTTATTTAGATTATAATGTGTGAGATTTTTTTGTCCTTTATTCTATTAATACGATCTATTAAATTAACTGATTTGACGATACTAAACCATTCTTATATTTGGGGATAAATTTCCCTTGGTTATGGTGTATACTCTTCTTTAAATACTACTGGATTTAATTTGCTAATAATTTGTTAAGGATTTTTATGTCTGTGTTCATGGAGGATATTGTTCTGTAGTTTTCTTGTGTTATCTTTTTCTGACTTTGATATCAATGTAATACTGGCCACATAAAATGGGTTAGGAAGTGTTCCCTCCTCTATTTTCTCAAATATTCCATAAAGTATTGGTTTTATTTATTTATGTATTTATTATTTACTTACTTACTTATTTTTACATTAGTTTCAAAAATACAGTATAATGGTTAGACATTTATCTAATTTATGAAGTGATCCCCCCATTACTCTAGCACCTAATTGGCACTACACACAGCTTTTATAGATATTATTTTTTAAATATTTTCTAGAAGTATTTTTATACATTTAATATTTTCAGTGAAGCCATCTAGGCCTGGGCTCTTCTTTCTAGGTCAATTTTTTACTACTGATTTGATACAATTTCTTTATTGCTTTAAGTCTGCTAATTTAAAGGAAATTCTTCAATATTCCTTTCTTCTTAACTTCATTTTAGTAATTTATGCCATTCTAGGCATTTGTTCATTTTATCAAAGTTATCTAATTTGTTGATATAAAGTTGTCATAATATTCCATTTAAATCTTTTAACGTTCTATATGGCGGTAACGTCTTCTCTTTCAAACCTTATTTTAATAATTGGAGGTTTTCTGTTTCTTCCTTTGTTAGTCCAGCCAGAGGTTTACAAATTTTGTTGATCTTTTGAAACAGTTGACTTCTGGTTCCATTGTTTTCTCTTGCTTTTTGATTTTCTACTTCATTGATTTACATTCATATATTTATGATAGTCTTCCCTCTTTCTCCTTAGGGTTAAATGTGCTCTTTATCTAGTTTCTTTAGGTGGGAGCTTAGTTATCGATTTGGGATAATATACATGTTTAAAGCTATAACTTTCTCTCAACCACTGTTTTAACGACATCTTTTAAATTTGATGTGTTGTGTTTTTTTTCTTTTTACTTAAAGTATTTTTTAATAACTACTGTGGTTTTTTATTTTACTTGTTAATAAAAAATGTTTTTTAATTTCCAAATATTGAGGGATTTTCCACAATTTTCTATCATTTACTCCTAATTTAATTTCATGTGGTTAAAGAACATAGTTTGTATGTTTTTTTTTAATTTATTAAGTTTTGATATCCAGTCTAACATATGTGTTCCAGGAAATGTCCCATGTGCACTTGTGAAAGAACATGTATTTTGTCATTATGTGAAGTATTCTATAAATGTTTATTAGGTCAAGTTGGTTGATTATGATGTTCATGTCTTCTATCCTTGCTGTTTATATGCCTGGTTGTCCCCTCAATTTTGTCATTTTGCTTCACGTATTTTGGGACTCCATTAGTAGGAGCATGTACATTTAAATTATATTCGACTAAATGTTTGACCATTTTATCATTATAAAATATCTCTATGTTTAATAATATTTCTCATTTTGGGGCCTATTTTGTGTGACATTAATACACCTACTCCAGCTTTCTTATGATCACTGTTTGCCTCATATATCTTTTTCCATCTTTTGGCTTAAAATTTATTTTTGTCTTAGAATTTTAAGTGTGTCTCATAGAAAACACAGAGTTAAATCTCATTTTTTATTGCCTTACAATTTTTGTCTTTTAATTAGAGTGTTTAGTCCAATTGCATAAAATGTAATTTTATATGATTAGATTTATGCCTGCCATTTTGATTTTTACTTTCAACATGTTTCTTGGTTTTGTTGTTGCTGTCTCTCTCTTTCTTCTTACTGCATGAATTTTTTGTGTTAAGTATGCGTTTACATGGACACCATGTCAGCCAAGGATGTGAGGACTTACCAAGCTCCTCTCTAGTTCTCTCATTTCCAAGAGCTCCCTATTAAATTCCTGAGTTACTTTCCAGTCTACTTCTTGACACAACCAGGAGTATAGTCTTAGGAAAGTACAAGCATTTCCCACTTATTTCTGGGAACAGATTTTCCACCCTCTGTTCTCAATCAATTCAGACCCTTCAGCAATGAAGCAGCTAGTTTTCATGACTAGCTCCACCCTAGTAGGAATACTTTATAGGCCAAACTGATGATGGACTTGAAATATTCCAGGACAAGGACACCACAGAATTGCACTATTTTTACTCAAAATTCAGCAGTGGTTGTAAGTAAATACTTCTCAATATATTGTTGGCCTTTGGTCTATGTCAAGAGACCTAATAAGGCCATTTTGACAGTCTCATCTAGTTGTTTCTTGAGGACAAGATTTGCCTACCTCCTGACTCTGCCGTATCAGAAGTCTTGCCAGGATATTATCTTAAGTGTTATACGTGCATTTGCCAGCATGCATTAGATACAGACAGATTTACTGTCTGTATCTAAATACCCACCGATGGCTTATGGTTATGTTAAGAACTTTAATCAAATTAATTATCTTTAAATACTATCAAATATATGACATATATTTGCTGATATTATTAGAAAATTAAATTGTTCTCTTCTCTTGGAATAGTATGTAAATAAAGATATACATTTAGATGTCCCACTGTTTTGAGATTTATGCGTGGATTACTCACAAAAGGTTATCCTTTTATCTCTTTATAGTCTCATCTCATTTTGCAGTGCTCAAACTGAAAAATTACCTTATTTTATAAAGAGGCATGGTATGATTAACTTCAGCTCATCTGAAAATTAAATTTACGTTTACAAAATAAATACTTGCCACCACCGAGGGCATTCTAGTGTACAGGCACGCCTCAGAGATATTCAGGTTCAGTTCCAGACCACTGTAATAAAGCAAATATCAAAGCAAAGCAAGTCATACAAACTTTTTGTTTTCTCAGTACATATAAAAGTTATGTTTACACTGAAATGTGGTCTATTAAGTGTGCAGTAACATTAGGCCTAAAAAAAAAATGTATGTACTTTAGTTCAAAAATACCTTATTGCTAAAAGAAATGCTAAACATTATCTGAGCCGTCAGCGGGTTGTAATCTTCTTGCTGCTGAAGGGTCTTGCCTTGTTGTTAAAGGCTGCTGACTGATCAAGGTGGTGGTTGCTGGCAGTTGGAGCGACTGTGGCAATTTATTAAAGTAGGCAACAATGAAGTTTACTATACTGCTTGACTCTTCCTTTCACAAACCATTTCTCTGTATCATGTAATATTGTGTGATAGCATTTTACCCATGGTAGAACTTCTTTCAAAATTGAAGACAATTCTTTCAAAACCTGACACTGCTTTATAAAATAAGTTTATATAATATACCAAATCCTTTGTTGTCATTTCAAAAATCTTCACGGCATCTTCATCAGGGTAGATTTCATCTCAAGAAACTATTTTATTTGTTACTCCATAAGAAGCAAACTCACATCCATTAAAGTTTTATCATGAAATTATAGCAATTCAGACATATCTTCAGGCTCTATATCTAATTCTATTTGTTGTTTCCACCACACTGGCAGTTTCTTTCTCCACTGAAGTCTTGAACCCCTCAAAGTCATCCATTAGGTTTGAAGAAAGCCCTTCCAAACTTTTGTTAATGTAGATACTTTGACCACTTCCTATGAACCATATATATTCTATTTTAAATCTTCTTTTATTTTTCAATTACAGTTGACATTTAATATTATATTAGTTCCAGGTGTACAGCATAGTGGTTAGATGTTTATATAACTTACAAAGTGATCTCCCAATTAGTCTAGAACCCTGGCACTATACATAGTAATTATAATATTATCAACTATATTCCTTATGCTTTATTTTACATGACTGTAACTGTTTTGTAACTACAAATTTGTAATTCATAATCCCTTAACCTTTTTCACTCAGCTCCCAAATTCCTCTCCCATCTGGCAATCATCATTTCGTTTTGCATATTTATGGATCTATTTCTATTTTCTTTGTTCATTTGTTGTTTTTTTTTAGATTCTACATAAGTGAAATCATGTTGTTTTTGTCTTTTTCTGTCTGACTCATTTCGTTTAGCATAATACCCTCTATGTCCTCCATGTTGTCAAAAATGACAAGATGTCATTTTTTTCATGGCCAAGTAATACTCCACTGTGTATATGTACCATTCTTCATTATCCAGTCATCTACCGATGGACATTTAGGTTGCCTCTAAACCTTGCCTATAGTAAATAATGCTATAGGAAACATAGGGGTACATAAACATTTTTGAATTAGTGATTTGTATTTCTTTGGATACATATCCAGAAATGGGATTGCTGGTTATTTATCACATGGCAGTTCTATTTTTTAACTATTTGAGGAATCTCAACACTGTTTTCCATAGTGACTATACCAATTTGCAATCCTATCAATAGCGCATGAGGATTCCTTTTTCTCCACATCCCCCCCCCCAACATTTATACTTTGTTGATTTATTGATGACAGCCATTCCTGCAGGTGTTGAAATGATATCTCATTGTGGTTTGAATTTTCATTTTTCTCATAAGCAGTGATGTTGAGCATCTTTTTATATGTTTATGGGATATCTGTATGTTCTTCTTGGAGAAATGTCTATTCATGCCCTCTGTTCAATTTTTTAATCAACTGTTTGTTTGTTTTGGCTTTAAGTTGTACAAGTTCTTTATATATTTTGGATATTAACACCTTACCAAAAGTATAATTGGCAAATTATATATCTTCTTCCATTCAATAGTTTGTCTTCTCATTTTGCTGCCAGTTTCCTTTGCTGTGAAAAAACTCTTTAGTCTGATGTAATCCCATTTATTTATTTTTCTTTACTTTTTAAAATTAAATTTATTGAGGTGACATTGGTTAATAAAATTATATAGGTTTCAAGTATACAATTCTATGTTACATCATTATATATTGCATTGTGTGTTCACAACTCACGTCAAATCTCTTTCTATCACCATATATTTGACCCTGTTTACACTTATCCACTTTCCCTCATCTCCCTTTCCTCTGGTAATCACTAAACTTGTCTGTGTCTATGACATTTGTTTGTCTTGTTCATTTGCTGTTTTCAGTTTTATCTCCCACATATGAGTGAAATTATGTGATTCTTAGCTTTTTCTGACTTATTTTACTTAGCATGATAATCCCAAGATCCATTAATGTTGTCACAAATGGCTTTATTTCATCTTTTCCTATGGCTGAGTAATATTCCATTGTATATATGTACCACATCTTCTTTATCCAATCATCTATCAAAAGATACTTTGGTTGTTTTTGGCCACTGAGAATAATGTTGCAATCAACATAGAGGTGCATATATCTTTACAGATAAATGTTTTTCAGTGTTTTGCTCATAAATGGATGCTGTATCTTGTCAAAGGTTTTTCCTGCATTATTAATAGGATCATATGATATTTACCTTTTATTTTGTTTACATGCTGTATTACATTGATCAATTTGAATATGTTAAACCATGCTTACTCCCCTGGGGGAAAAAACCCACTTGATCATGATGCGTAATATTTTGAATGTACTATTGTATTTGATTTGCTAGAATTTTGCTTAGGATTTTTGAATCTGTATTCATCAGAGATATTGTTCTGTAGTTTTCTTATATTGTGTTATTCTTACCAGATTTTGACATCAGGGTAATGTTGGCCTCATAAAATGAGTTAAGAAGTTATCACTTCTTCAATTTTTTGAAGAGTTTAAAAAGGACAGTTATTAAATCATCTTTGAATTTTTGGTAAATTCACTAGTAAAACCATCTGGTCCTAGACTTTTATTTTTTAGGAGTTTTTGATGATGGTTTCAATTTCCTTATTATTGATCCATCTATTTAAATTTTTCAGTTCTTCATGATTCAGTCTAAGAAAGTTATATGTTTCTAAGAATTTGGTCATTTATTCTAAGTTATTGAATTTCATGACATAAAACCTTTCACAGTATTATTATATAATTCTTTGTGTTTCTGTGATATACATCGTAACTTCTCTTTCATTTCTGATTTCGTTTATGTGTGTCTTTTCTCTCTTTTCCTTACTAAGTCTGGCCAGGGGCTTGTCAATTTAACTGATACTTTCAAAGAACCAGCTCTTCATTGCACTAATTCTTTCTATTGTCTTGTTCTCTATTTCATTTGATTCTCCTTTAATTTTTATTATTTCCTTCCTTCTGCTGACTTTAGGCTTCATTTTTTCTTTTCCTTATTCTTTAAGATGTAATGTTAGGTTGTTTATTTAGGATTTTTCTTGTTTCTTGAGATAGGCCTGTAATGATATAAGCTTACCTCTTATTACCACTTGCTGTATCCAAAAAGTTTTGATATGTTGTATTTTCATTCTCATTTTTTTCTGTGTTTCTTTTGATCTCTCTTTTTATTTTTTCTTTGACCTAATTGTTCTTTAATAGTATGTTGTTTAATCTCCACATATTTGTGATATTGCCTGCGTCTTTTTTGCAGTTGATTTAGCACTGTAGCTAAAGAATATATTTGGTATGATTTCAGTCTTTTCAAATTTGTCGAGCCTAGTTTTGTGTCCCAACATATGGTCTATCCTTTCATGTGCACTAGAGAAGAATGTATAATCTGGTGTTTTAGGATGAAAGGCTGTTGAAATGTCGGTTATGTTCATTTGGTCTAATATGTCATTTAAGGCTGATATTTTCTTATTTTCTATTTGGATGATCTATTCATAGTTACCAATGTGATATTTAGGTCCCCTTCTATAACTGTGTTGCTGTCAATTTTTCCCTTTAGTTCTGTTAGTAGTTGCTTTATATATTTTGGCATGCCCTGATTTGCAGCATATGCATTGATAAGTGTTATGTCTTCTTGATGTATTGTCCCCTTTATCATTATGAAATGTCCATCTTTGTCTCTTGTTACTTTTTTTATTCTGAAGTCTATTACATCAGATATAAGTATGGCTACACCCACTTTTCTCTTGATGCTATTGGCTTAAAGTATCATTTTTCATCCTTTCCCTTTGAGCCAATATTTTTCCTTGCAGATGAAATGTATTTCTTGAAGTCAGCATATGGTAGAGTTTTGTTTTTTGATCCAGTCTGCTACTCTGTACCCTTTTATTAGTGCACTCAATCCATTTACATTTAGAGGGATTATTGATATATGAGGACTTCCTGTAGTGATATTATCTTTTTATTTCCTGGTAGCTCAGTGTTTCTATTGTTTCTTTGCCCTTGTGTTTCTGTCTGTTATTTTTGTTTGGTGATATCCTATGTATTTTTTCCTCTGTTTCCTTTTTTTATGTTATGTATTTCAGTTCTAGATTTGTGTGTGTGGTTACTATTAAGTTTATGTAAAAGAATTCTTATGAATAAAGTAGTCCTTTTTCTTCAGCATGCATCTTATCTCCATTCCCTTTTGCAAATTCAGAACTTTACCTCCCTTTTATGTTTTCTTGTCACAAATTATTCCTATTTATTCTGTGAGTTCATTTCTGACCATAGTCTTCTCTCTCTCTCTCTCTCTCTTTTTTTTTTTTTTTTGATGTCTTATCTCCTTCAACCCTTATGTTATATTTAAGTGTATAGTACCTTATTCTGAATAAGGGTTGTAATTTCCTGCTTCTGGCCGTCTGTTAGTCATGTTCCTTGTAGTTTTATATCTTTTTTCATTTTTGTTTCAGGTGGAAAAACCCCCTTTAGTATTTCCTGTAATGCACAGGAAAATTTCTTCAACTTCTGTATGTCTGGAAAGGTCTTTACTTATCCTTCATATCTAAAGAAAAACTTTGCTGGATGTATTAATTTTGGCTGGTAAATTTTCTCTCTCAATAGTTTGAATATTTGACTCTACTCCCTCCCAGCTTATAGAGTTTCTGCCTAAATATCCTATGATAGTCTAATGGAATTTCCTTTATAGGTTATCATCTTCTTTTCCCTAGCTGCCTTGAGGGTTCTTTATATTAATTTTCGACAGTTTTAGATATAATATGCCTTGGAGAAGGCTTTTTTGGATTGAGATAGTTAGGCATTCTATTTGCTTCTTGGATGCGGGGATCCAATTATTTCCATCAGTTTGGGAAGTTCTCACTGACTATTTGTTTAAATAAGTTCTCTGTTCCCTCCTCCCTCTCTTCTCCTTCTTGTATTCTTACATTACTCCTTTGATGGAGTCATATAGTTTTTATGGAGTTCTTTCATTTTTTCTCTACTTTCATTTTTCATTTTTCCATCTGCATCATTTTCAGATTTCTATCTTCAATATCACTAATTCTTTCCTCCATCCGGTCAGCTCTTTTTCTTAGGCTCACTATTTCATTCTTCATCTCCTTCATTGAGTTCTTCAGCGCCAAAAATTTATATTTGTTTCTTTTTTAGTTTCAATCTCTTTGCTAAAGCATGCCTTTTGTTCATTGATTTTATTTCTGAGTTTATTAAACTGAGTTTTCTTGCATATCATTGAGTTTTTTCAAAACTGCAGTCTGGATTCTCTATCATTTAAAACACACATTTCCATGTTTTTAAGTTTATTTTCTGGAGATTTTTTACTTTTTTTTCCGAATTGCTTTGTTGCCTTGTTAATGGTATTTAATGGGATTTAAAGGCATTTATGGGAATAAACTTTTTTTAAAAAAAATTAAGAGTGTTACTTCTTTAGCAGGTTGATAAACAGAGGTTTTTCTTTTGTTTTCCAATAGGTGATGCTGAAGTGCAAGTGTTATATTTTCCCTTGCACTGCTCCAGCACCTTGGATTTCTGCTGGGTGGTACAAAATGCTTTGTATTCTTCGGAGAGATGGGAGTCTTTTCTGTGACCAGGTCACCTCAGTCTCAGGACACCACCACCATGGGAAAATATAGTGGGCAAGACCATGAATTTCCAGTGCTGCCTCAGCAGCCGGACACAGAGTTGTGCTGCCTGAGATGTCCCAGGTGCCCCCAGTGAAATCAGCCTCAATGGATGGGGGTGGGGGTGGCTTGAAGAGGCCACTGGTGTGTTTGTGACTTTGTTCTACTCCTAATAATGGTGACTGCCAGACCTCAGCTGCCTCATCTCTGTATCTCCACCCCTGTCATTGGGATTAGGCACAGTGTGCATGTGCTGCTCAGGAGCTGTCTCTGCAGTTATCAGGCCTGTAGATGTTCTGCTTTATAATCCAACACTCACTGCTACCATTTTGTCTGGGGCTCACTGCTAGTTCTCAGAGGGTGTGAGAAGGCAAGCTCTGGGAAGGTGGAGGTAGGCAACCAGGCTACATGACATTGTTTTCTGCCTGACAATGATGGCTGCTAGAACAGTGTCACACTTCTATATTCAATCTCTGCTACAATAGAACACTGGGTTCTGCCTTGGTATATGCTGATTACTGAGGCAGGAATGTGCCGAACTACAGAGAGTACACTTGTAGCCAGATTCCTCTGCTCTCCTGCAATCCTCAGGAAGCTTTAGGCTGCATCTGCAGAACCCTTCTCTGCTTTTCTACTTTCCCTCCTCTCATGTTCACCCTGATTTGCTGACCTTCAGGTGTTTCAATGCTCAGATCTTTCAGAAGTGCTTATGTGTTCAGCAGGGAATTCTTTGTTGAATTTTAGCTGTTCAACGTGCTCAAAGCAACCTTTCAGGTTATCATGCTTCTGATATCACTCCTGTTAGTCTATTTTTTCTGTTATTTCCCTTGCCAAAGGGACATGTCTTCTTGCCTAAGAAAACATATCAAAAAATATATTACTAAAAGAATGTCAGTGTTTACTGCCTGTGTTTTCTTCAGAGTTTTATGGCTTTGATTTTTACATTTAAGTCTTTAATCTCATTTTGAATTTGTCATTGTATATTGTGTAAAAAAGTAGTCTAGTTTCATTTTTTTTGCATATAACTTCACAATTTTATTGAAGAAATTGTCTTTAACTCCTTGTATATTCTTGCCTCCCTTGTCATAGATTAAATGACCGTATTGGTGTAGATATATTTCTGTTCCATTAATCTCTGTATCTGTTTTTTGTTGTTGTTGTTGTTGTTTTTGTTTTTGTTTTGCCAGTACCATGCTGTTTTGATTACTGTAGCCTTGTCATATAGTTTGCTACCAGGTAGTGTGAACCTCCAACTTTGTCTTTCTTTCTCATATTGCTTTGCTTATTAAAGGTCATTTTTAATTTCATATAAACTTTAGAATTATTCATTCTAGTTCTGCAAAAAATGCCATTGGAATTTTGATAGAGATTGTATTTAATCTGTAGATTACTTTGGGTATCATGGACATTTTAATGACAATTCTTCCTATCCAGAAGCACAATACATGCTTCCATTTATTTATATCTTCTTCAATTTTTTTATTCAAAGTCTTATAATTTTCTGAGTACAGATTTTTACCTCCTTGGGTACATTTATTCTTATGTATTTTTTGATGCAATTGTAAATGAGATTGTTTTCCTAATTTCTCTTTATGATAGTTGATTTTGATGTGTAAAAATGGAACCAACTTCTTACTATTAATTTTGTATTCTACTAGTTTACTAAATTCATTGAACAGTTCTAATAGTTTTTTAATAAAATCTTTCAGTTTCTCTATATATAGTATCATGTCTTCTGTAAGTAAAGAGGGGTTTACTTTTTGTTATCTAATTTGGATGCCTTTTATTTCTTTTTCTTGTCTGATTGCTGTGGCTAGGTTTTTTGATACTATGTTGAATTGAACAGGTGAAAATGGACATGCTTGTTCTCTTATTATTCTTAAGAAAAATGCTTTTAGCCTTTCACCATTGAGTATGATGTTAGCTGTGGTTTTATCAAATATGACCTTTATTATGTTGAGGTATGTTCCCTCTAGTCCCACTTTGCTAAGAAATTATAAATGGATTTTGCATTTTGTCAATGCTGTTATGCATCTATTAATGTGAACATATGATTTTTATTCTTTATTTTGTTTATGTGGTATATCACATTAATTGATTTGAGAATATTGAACCAACTTTGAATATCCTAGGAATAAATAGCAATTGACCATAGCGCATGAACTTTTGTAATTTATTTTTTCCCGGATTTATTGAAATCTAATAGACAATTAGTTGTTCATATTTACATTGTACAAATCAATGAGTTTTTCAATTATAATTGACATAGAATAATATATTAGTATCAGTTGTACAGCATAGTGATCAGAGAGCTATATAACTTACAAAGTAATCACCCCACTAAATCTAGTAAATCTCTTCCCATTTCCATATTTATTACAACATTATTAACTATTTTCCTTATGTTACAATTCTAATTATGTAACTATCCATTTGTACTTTTTAATCCCTTTGCCCTTTTTCATCATCTCCCCAACCCCCTCCCATCTAATAGCCTTCAAAATATTCTCTGTATCTACGAGTTTATTTCATTTTTGTTTTTATTGTTTATTTTGTTCTTTAGATTCCACATGTACATGAAATCACACGATATCTGTCTTTCTCTACCTGACTTTTTTCATTCAGCACAATACCCTCTAAGGCCTTCAAGGCGATATCTTTTTACATCACTTTTAGTCTGTGTGTGTGTTTTTAGACTGAAGTTAGTCTCTTGTAGGTAGCATATGTAGGGTTCTCATTTTATCATCCATTCAGCCATGCTATCTTTTGACTGAGCACTTAATTATTTTCCATTTGAAGTACTTATTGATGGGAATGTAGTCATTGCTGTTCTTTATTCTTATTTAAAGAAATCCCTCTAGTATTTCCTATAATATTGGTTTGACGTTGATGAATTCCTTTAGCTTATTTTTGTCTGGGAAACTCTATATCTGTCCTTCAACTCTAAATGATAGCTTTGCTGGATAAAGTATTCTTGGTTGTAGTTCTGGGTTTTCATCACATTGAATATTTTGTGTCAAGCCCTCTATACTACATTGTTTCTTTTGAGAAATCAGCTGCCCATCTTATGGGTCCTCTTTTGTAGGTAACTAACTACTTTTCCCTTGCTGTTTTTAAGATTCTCTCTTTGTACTTAACCTTTGGCATTTTAATTATGATGTGTCTTGGTGTGGGCCTCTTTGAGTTCCTCTTTCCTGGGACTGTCTGAGCTTCCTTGGGTTGTATGTCTATTTCATTCACCAGGTGATGGAACTTTTCCATCACTATTTCTTCAACTAGCTCTTCAACTTTGTGTTCTCCTTCAGGTAACCCTATGACATGGACATTTTTACATTTAATTGTGTCCCATAGGCTCCTTAAATTATTATTATAGTCTTGGCTTCTTTTTTCTTGCCGTTCTGATTGGGTGTTCTTGACTTTCCCATCCTCTATACTGGTAGTTCAATCCTCTTCTTTATCCACTCTGTTGATTCCCTCTAATATACTCTTCACCTCAGATAATGTGTTCTTCATTTTTGACTGGTTCCCTTTCATAATTTCCATTTCTATTTTTATGTTTTTCTTATCTCTTTGATAAAGTTCTTACTGAATTCATCTACACTTCCCCTATTTTAATTGAGCAGTGTTTTGAACTCTGCTTCTGTTAGATTGCTTGATTCCATTATTTCTGGATCTCTGTTCTGTTCTCTCATGTGAGTTCTTCTTCTTCATCTTCTCATTTTGACTGCCTTTCTGTGTCTGTTTCTATGTACCAAGCAAAGCTCCTATATCTCCCAGTGTTATCAGCATGGCTTTGTGTAGTAGGTGTCCAGTGACACAGTCCTCAGAGAGGCTGAGCTGCAGATCAAATTTAGCCCCAGCCTGTGTCCCTCCATGACCACCTATTAAGATCCAGCAAGCAATCCACAACTAATAGTTGCCTCAAGAGGCCATGCCAGAAACCAAGGCCAACTGCCACCTGTGCGAGTCTTAGAGTTGGCTCAGCAAGGAGCACCAGACTTGCGGAGAAACAACTGGATGTGGCTTGGGAAGTTTCAGGGAATCCCTTGGGCGGAGTGACCTCTGTTACCCAGTTTGATGAAGTCTCAACTATTGCAGCACTGAGTCCACACAACTGGAGGGGGCAGGGCTCAACAGAGAAAAAATGGATACTGCCAGTCCTTCTGCTTGGGAGAAAGCCTTGCCTCCAGCCCTCTCTCTGACAACCCACTGTTCCCCTGTAAGTCTCTGGTTCCCTTCAAGCAGCCGAGCGGGCACTGGTACTCAGAGCGAGCAAGTTCATCACTGCAAAAGATCGCTTGCCAACACACTTCTTTAACAAGCATCTGCAGCTGCCAGCTGCTGCTCTCATAGCCTTTGTGCCACTCAGCACCTTGGGACTCAGCAGACTCACATCTTTGCCCCCTCCTACCTCCCACCATTACAGGATGATTTCTTATTTCTCTTCCTAGTTGTAAGGCTTCTGTTCATCTAAATCCTAGGTGACTCTGCCTTCTGTTTGCTCCGTGTTTCTGTCACAACCTTGATTTTGTTGGAAGAGGATGAAAAAGCCTCTATCATCAAAGCCATTTTTCCCTGGCATTTCTTTTGTAATTTATTGCTGTATACATTTTAGGAATATTTTATTCAAGATTTTTGCATCTATGTTCATCAAAGATATTATCCTATAATTTTATTTCTCACTTTCTTTCATTCTTTATTTTTTATTTTTAAGCGATTCTTTTTTTAAAAATATTTTTTTCTATTTTAATTAATTTATTTTTTATGATGACATTGGTTAACAAAACCTGTTAAGTTTCAGCTGTACATTTTAATGGTAAGGAATATATATTTGCATTGTGTGTTCACCTCCAATAGTTAGAAATCTTTCTGTCACCACATATTTGACCTCCTTTAACATCTCTACCTCCTTCGTCCCCCCTCTCCTCTTCCCTATGGCAACTACTAGTCTATTGTTCATGTCCATGAGTCTCTGTTTGTTTGTCCTGTTCGTTTGTTGCTTGTAGGTTTATATTCCACATATAAGTGATATCATGTGATTTTCAACTTTTTATGTTCAGCTTATTTTACTAAGCATGATTATCTCGAGTTCTATCCATGTTGTCACAAATGGCAGCATTTCATCTCTTCTTATGGCTAAATAATGTTCCATTGTATATATGTACCACAGCTGCTTTATCGAATCATCTATCGTAGGATACTTTGGTAGTTTCCATATCCTGGCCACTGTGAATAATGCTGCTATGAACATTGGTACACAAATATCTTTTCTGATATAGGTTTTCAAGTCTTTGGGGTAAATACTTAGCAGAGGGATTGCTGGATCATATGGTAGATCAATTCTCAGTTTTTTGAGAAAATTCCATACTGTTTCCCATGTGATTGTACCAATTTGAAGTACAACCAGCAGTATATGAGGGTTCCTTTTTCACCACATCCTCTCCAACATTTGTTATTACTTGTCCTATTGATTACAGCTATTCTAACAGGTGTGAGATGTTATCTCATTGTGGTTTTGGTTTGCAATTCCCTAATAACTAGCAACATTGAGCATCTTTTCATATATTTATTGGCCATTTTATGTCCTCTAAAGAGAAGTGTCTGTTCAGGTCCTCTGCCCGTTTTCTGATTGGATCATTGTTCTTTTCTTGTGTTGCTAGCAAATATATTTTCCCATTAGAGTGGTTGTCTCTTTACCTTGTTGATGGTTTCTTTTGATGAACAGAAGCATTTTAGTTTGATATAGTCCTATTCATTTATTTTTGCTTTTAGTCACCTTGCCTTTGAGGTCAAATTCATAAAATCCTCTTTGAGTTTAGTTCCTATGTATTGTTCTATGCATTTTGTTGTTTCAGGTCTTATTTTCAGGTCCTTAATCCATTTTGAGTTAATTTGGGTGAGTGGTGAGAGACAACATTCTAATTTCATTCTTTTGCATATGGCTTTACAGTTTTCCCAGCACCATTTATTGAAAAGGCTTTTCTCTCCCACAGTATGTTTTTGGCTTTTTTTGTTGAAAATATTTTGCCCATGTAAACATGGATTTACTTCTGGAATCTCAATTCTATGCCACTGGGCTGTGTGTTTGTTTTTCTACCAATACCATGCTATTTTGATTACTATAACTTTTTAGTACAACTTGAAGTTGGGCAGAGTGAGGCCTCCAGCCTCATTCTTATTTCTCAGATGTCTTTGGCAATTTAGGGTCCTTTGTGCTTCCATACAAATCTGATGAATTTTTTGTATTATTTCTTTAAAAAATGCCAATGGAATTTTGATGGGGATTGCATTAAATCTGTATAATGCTTTAAGTAATATGGTCATTTTTAACTATGTTGATTCTTCCAATCCAAGATCTCAGAATATCTTTCCATTTCTTTGTATCTTCTTAATTTCTTTTAATGGAGTCTTGTAGTAGTTTTCATTACATAGGTCCTTCAAATGTTTCGTTAGATTCATCCCTAGGTATTTTATTCTTTTTCTTGCAATTGCAAAAAAAAAAAATTATTTTTTCCAACTTCTTTTCCTGACACTTCATTATTAGAACATAGAAACGCTATGGATTTGTGAACATTTATTTTGTATCCAGAAACTTTACTGTATTTGCTTATTGTTTCTAGTCATGTTCTTGTGGAATCTTTAGAATTTTCTATAAAGAGAATCATGTCATTCACAAATAGTGAGTTTTTTTTGTTTTCTATTTGGATGTCTTTTATATCTTTCTCTTGTCTAATTGCACTCACTAGGACATCCAATGTTATATTGAATAACAGTGGTGATAGTGGACAGCCTTGCCTTGTTCCTGATCTTAGAGGGAAGATTTTTAGTTTTTCACCATTAAATATAATGTTGGCTGAGGGTTTGTCATATGTGGCCTTCATTATGCTAAGGTACTTTTTTTCTATACCAATTTTGTTAAGTGCTTTCACCATAAATGAATGCTGTGTCTTGTTGAAGGCTTTTTCTGCATCTATTGATATGATCATATGATTCTTATTTTTTAATTTGTTTATATGCTGTATCACATGAATCAATTTGCATATGTTGAACTATCCCTATGCCCTTGGAATGAAGCCCACTTGATCGTGGTGTATAACCTTTTTAATATATTGCTGTATTCTGTTTGCTAGTATCTTATTTTGGGTTTTTGCATCTGTTTTCACAAGAGATGTTTGTCTGTATTTTCTTTTTTTTGTTTGTTATCTTTACCACCTTTTGGTATCAGGGTAATATTGGCCTCACAAAAAGAGTTAGGAAGTATAGTCTCATATTTGATTTTTTGGAAGAATTTGAGGAGAATAGATATTAAATCTTTGAATGTTTGGTAGAATTCACTGGTGAAGCCATCTGGTCATGGACTTTTACTTTTGGGCAGGTATTTGATGATTGTTTCAATTTCTATACTGCTGAACAGGCTATTTTGATTCTAGTTCTTCTTGATTCAGCCTAGGAAGGTTGTATTTTTCTAAGTACTGGTCCATTTCTTTTAGGTGATTAAATTTGGTGTTATATACTTTTTCATAGTATGCTTGTATGATCCTTTGTATTTCTGTAGACTCTGTCATATTTCCCCTCTTTCATCCCTGATTTTGTTTATTTGTGTCCTTTCTCTATTTTCTTTAGTGAGTCTAGCCAGGAGGTTGTCAATTTTATTAACTTCCTCAAAGAACCAAATCTTTGTTCTATTTTTTCTATTGTTTTTTTTTTTCTTCACTATCATTTATTTCTGCTCTGATTTTGATTATTTCTTTCTGTTTGTTGTCTTTAGGCTTCATTTGTTCTTCTTTTTCCAGTTTTTTAAGATGAAGTGTTAGGTTGTTTATTTGGCCTCATTCTTGTTTTTGGAGATAGACCTGTAATGATATGAGCTTTCCTCTTATGACCATTTTTGCCATGTCCCAAAAGTTTTGATATGTTATACTATCATTATCATTCATATCTATGTATTGCTTGATCTCTCTTTTTATTTCTTCTCTGACCCAGTTATTCTTCAGCATCATGTTCTTTAGTCTCCATGTACTTGTGCTACTTCTTGCTTTCTTTTCACAGTTGACCCCTAGTTTCAAAGCATTATGATCAGAGAATATGATTGGTATCATTTCAACCCTCTTATATTCGTTGAGGTTATCTCCATGTCCCAGTACTTGGTTGATCCTTGAGAATATTCCCTGTACACTAGAGAAGAATGTATAAGTAGCTGTTTTGGGATGGAAGGCTCTGTAAATTTCAATTATGTCCAGTTGGTCTAAAGTGTCACTTAAGGATGCTATTTCCTTATTGATTTTCTGTTTGAATGATCTGTCTATATCCGACAATAGGGTTTTTAGGTCCCTTACTACGATAGTGTTTTGGTCTGTTTTGCCCTTTAGTGCTGTTAGTAATTGCTTTACATATTTCGGGGCTCCCTGATTGGGGGCACAGATATTAATAAGTGTTATATCTTCTTGGGGGATGATTCCCTTTATCATTATAAAGTGTACTTCAGTATCTTTCTTTACCTTTTTTTATTCTGATGTCTATTTTATCTTATATTAGTTCCACTACTCCTGCTTTTCTCTGAATGACATTTACTTGAACTATCATTTTCCACTCTTTCACTTTGAGTCTATATTGTCTGAGGTGTATCTCCTGGAGGCAGCATATGGTTGTGTTTTGGTTTATGATCTATTCTGCAACTCTGCCTTTTTATTGGTGAGTTCAGTCCCTTTACATTTAGGGTGATTATTGAAATATGAGGTTTTCTTTTAGCCACCTCATCTTTTTCTTTCTGGTAGCTCATTGTTTCCTTTCCTCCCTTGTCCTTGGGTGTCCCTTTTTTTTATTTTTAATTTTTTTTATTTTTTTATTTGGTTGTATTTTTTGGATTTTCCCTCTGGTCCTTCTTCTTTTATGTTATATATTTCAGTTCTGAATCTTTGGCGTGTGATTACCATTATGAAATTGCAGAGGATAGTTATATACATTCCATTTTCTTCTATGTGTGTCTTACTTCCACTCCCTTTTGTAAAGTTGGATCTTTAAATCTTCCACTTTTCTCTCATTGTTGTCTCAGTTTGTCCCTATGTATGCTGAACAATAATTACTATCTTGCTATAACAAATCTCTTCTTATTGTTTAAGTTTATAATGTCCTGCTCTTAGTAAGAGTTGCACTCCTCTGTTCTGTCTCTCTGCTTGTCTCCATACTCCTAATTATGTATTTTTTTTTTTGTCATTTTGCCGACAACATTCAGTATTTCCTGTACTCCAGACCTCATAGTGAAGAATTCCTTTAAATTTTTTTATGTCTGAAGAGGTCTTTATTTCTCCTTCATATCTAAAGGGGAGCTTTGCTGGATGCATTATTCTTAGCTGGTAGTTCCTTTCATTTAATAGTTTGAATATTTGATTCCACTCTTTTCTGTTTCATAAGGTTTATGCTGAGAAGTCCAACAATAATCTAATAGATTATCATCTTCTTTTTCTTGGCTGCTCTGAGAATTCTTTATTTGTCATTGATTTTTGATAATTTTAACAAAATGTGTATTGGAAAAGACCTTTTTGGGTTGAGATCATTGGGTGTTCTGTTGACTTCTTGAATTCCAAGCTCCAGCTCATTCTTTCGATTTGGGAAATTCTCATTAACTATTTGTCTGAAAATACTTTCTAGTCCCTGATTCTTTTTCTCACCTTTGATAATGTCCACTATTCTGATGTTTCCTCTCCTGATGGTATCAGATAGTTCTTGTATTTCTCATTGATTATTTTCATTCTTCCATTTATTTCTTCTTTATTCTGATTAATTTCTAGATTTCTATATTCAATATCACTGATCCTTTTCTCTATTTGGTCGACTCTATTTACCAAGCTTGCTATTTCATTTTTCAACTGTTGAAGTGTGTTCTTCATCTTGAGAAGTTCTATTTGGTTCTTTTTGAGAGTTTCAATCTCCTTGCTAAAGAACTCATTCTGCTCATCTAGTTGTTTTATCAATTCCTGAAATTGTTGATATGACTCATTTTGGAACTCACTGAGTTTTGCAGAAGTGCCATCCTGAATTCTCTGTCATTTAAGTTGCATATTTCTATGTCTATAAGCTTGTTTTCCAGAAACTTTTCTCTTTCTTTCTGAGATGCCTTGGCACCTTGGTTGTTCATGGTGTTTAATAGTCTATTTTTCCACCTGGGCATTAATGGAAATGTATTCTGCTTTTTTTTTTTTTTTTTCAGAAAGAAGATTTGTTATATAATGGTCTCTTTAGCCAGTTGCTTTGAAGGTGTCTTTCTTTTGGCTTTCAGTAGGTGGCATCTGATCCTCTTGGATCCCTGCATTGTGTAAAGCCTTAATAATGCCTTTTTTCTTATAGATATTTAATCACACTCTCTACCCTCAGTCCCAGTCTCTGTCAGTGTTAGCAACAGTTTCAGTAGTGTTTGTTCAGATTCCTTTGGGTCTCTGCAGTGTTCAGTCTCAGAGGACATGGTGGAATGGGCCCTCTGGACTGGAGGATGGGGGCTGCGGTTCAGCCTAGCATTTTGCAACTGCAGCTGGTAATAGTCACCTGTTGTTTCTTGGACTTTTCCACTTCTCTGATGTCCCCACTTCTCTGCATTCTGCCCTGTGCCCTGAGCACTGCCGCTGGCCTCATGGAGCTCACAGCTCTCCTATACAGAGCTGTTCAGGGAACTCACTACATCTTCTCCCCTCCCTTTCTCCTCCTGCAGGGAGCTCTGGTTGTGAGAGTTCACTTCTTTGTTTCTCCCAGTCTACTGTGCCTGACTCCCAGGGCTCTGACCTGTGTGGTTGCTCTTATGCAGATCCCACACTCTGATGTGCTGGTGTGCAGTTTGGGTGTTTTGTTGTTGTTGTTGTTGTTGTTGTTGTTGTTGTTGTTGAGTTTTAGATGTTCAGTTTATTGTTGTTTCAAAGGGAGAGAACTGGGGATATCTCTTCACTCTGCCATGTTTCTTTCACCACTTCCTCTTTTATTCTTTTCTGTAATGCCTATGTCTACTTTGGTATCAGTGTAATGCTGACCTCACAGAATGATCTTGGGGGCCTTTTTTTGTTGCCATTGTATTATTCATATTTTTGTTATTTTTTTCTTAAATAAGTTCTTTTAACTTTTTTTATATAATACTGGTTTGGTTTTGATGAACTCCTTTAGATTTTTTTCTGGGAAACTCTAATTCTCCATCAATTCTAAATTATATTATTGCTGAGTAGAGTAATCATGGATATACATTCTTGCTTTTCATCATTTTGGATGTTTTGTGCTAATCCCTTCTGGCCTGGAAAATTTCTTTTGAGAAATCTGTTGACAGTCTTATGAGAGCTTCCTTGTAACTAACTGCTTTTCTCTTCCTGCTTTTAAGATTCTCTTGTTTGTCTTAAACCTTTCGCATCGTAATTATAATGTGTCTTAGTGTGGGTCTCTTTGGGTTCATCTTGTCTGGGGCTCTCTGCACTTCCTGGACTTGTATGTCTATTTCCTCTGCCAGGTTAGGCAAGTTTTTTATTATTATTTTTTAAAATACATTTTTAATTCCTTGCTCTCTCTCTTCTTTTCCTGGTGACTCTATAATTTGAATTTTGGTAACTTTGATGTTGTCCCAGAGGTCCCTTAAACTGTGCCCTTGTTGTTATTCTTTTTTCTTTTTCCTGTTCTAATTGGATATTTTCCAGTACCTTGTCTTCAAAATCACTGATTCAATCCTCTGCTTCATCTAATCTGCTGTTGATTTCATCTAATATATTCTTCATATCAATTATTAGATTCTTTATTTCTGATTGTTTCTTCTACATGTTTTCTAAATCTTTGTGCAAGTTCTCACTGAGTTCATTTACCTTCCCTTAAGTTTATTGAGCACCCTTACAACAAGTGTTTTGAACTCTATATCTGGTTGATTGCTCAAGTCCATTTTATTTGTTCTTTTTTTCTGTAGTTTTGTCCTGTTCTTTCATTTGGGACATGTTTCTTTGTCTCCTCATTTTGTCTAACCCCCGTGTTTGTTTTTATGTGTGAGGTAGATCTGTTACATCTCCTTGTCTTGTCAGAGTGGACTTATGTGGTGGGTGTCTTGTGAGACCCTTTGTCACAGTCTCCTCTGTCACCTGAGCCATGTGCTCGAAGCATGTCCCTCGGGTGGGTTGGGCATGCCCTTCTGTTTTAGATGAGCCTTGAATGCTATTGACATGTCAGTGGGAAGGATTGACCCTCAGGCTTTCTGGTTGTTAGGACTGATTCTAACTATGGCAGATAAGCCATCATACAGGGGTTGACCCCACAGAGCAGGATTTATTTTGGTGGGGATCTGATGCCTACTGAGTTAACCCTTTGGATTTGTCATTTCTGGAGCTAATTGGGTAATGCTTTGATGTGATCAGACTCTAGCCACCAGTGCTCTAGGGCATCTTGGGAGGGGCTCGAGTGCAGGCCAAGTTTTTCCACTGCTCATGTATAACCTGAAGCCACCTGTTAGGAGCTATAAAGTGATCTTCAGATGGTTGCTCCCTGTGCGGTACATGAAGAATCCTGGGAGAGGCTAAGCTGTGAAACTAGACCCACTATCACTAGTGCCTGTCTTGGGGCCTTTTAGCAAGAGTAATGAGGCCATATGTCCAAAGCTGAACATGGCTTTCGGGCGATTTCTAAATCTTTGAGATATTTTGGAAAAGTCCACAGTGGAAGCCAAGACAGGCCATTTGTGTGGAAGAGCCACTGGTAGCAGCTTGGCTGGACCTTTTCGTGGGGCAGTGTCTCAAGGACAGTGTCTCATTAGGGAAGAGGCTGGATTGGGGGAGGGCTGAACAAAGAAACAATGGCATCTACCAGCACTTCTGCTGTGGAGAGAGCTGCCCCTCCAGCCCTCTTCTTGAAACCAGACAGTTCAGTTCCTCCCTGTTTGTCTCTGTCACTTTATCAGCTACTGTTCTTTTACTGGAGTTTAGAGCAAGTGTTTATGATCAAGTGAGTCTGAGCTCAGGCACTTTAAGAGGATGCCTGTGTCTACGGCAACTTTCTAATTCCCCTGGATGGAACCCCTGCTGGTGCTCTGGGCTGGGGAGTTGTGTATGGCTGGGACCTAGCAACCAGGATATCCTTCTGGATTTTTAACCACCATGCATAGGTGCAAGTTCAGCCTATTTTATGTCTCTACCCCTCCTACCATTCTTGATGTGGCTTCTTCTTTATATCCTTGAAAGATGTTATAGGAGTCTGTTCAACTAGTCTTCATGTGGTTCTCAAGTGTGGTTGTTCTACAATTTACTTACAATTTTGATATGGTCATGGGAGGAAGCAAACACAGCATTTATCTTGTTCATGATCTTGACTAGAAATTTTCTCATGAACATTCTTAATGGCATCTAGAATGATGAATCCTTTCAAGAAGGTTTTCAATTTTCTTTCACAGATTCATACAAGGAATCACTATATGGCAGCTATAGCCTTATGAATGTATTTCTTAAATTATAAGACTTAAAAGTAAAAATTATTACTTGACCCATGGGCTTCAGAATGGATGTTGTATTAGCTGGCATGGAAACAACATCAATCTCATCGTGTATATTCATCAGAGCTCTTGGGTAACCAGGTGCATTGTTGATGAGCAGTAATATTTTTAAATAATTCTTTTCTTCTGATCAGTAGGTTTCAACAGTTAGCTTTAAAAAATCAGTAAATCGTGCTGTAGACCGATGTACTATCATCCAAGTTTTGTTGTTCCATTTATAGAGCACAGGCAGAGTATATTAGCATAATTCTTAAGAGCTTTAGGGTTTTGAAGAATGGTAAATGTACATTGACTTCAATTTAAAGTCACCAGCTCTATTAGTCCATAGCAAGAGATTCAGCCTATCCTTTGAAGTTTGAAGCCAAATATTAACTTTTATTCTCCAGCTGTGAAAGTCCTGATGGTATCTTCTTCCAATATAAGGCTGTTTCATCTACATGGAATACCTGTGTTTAGTGTTGTGACCTTCTCTTAGCTAGATCTGAATAACTTTCAGCAGCTTTTACATCAGCATGTGCTGCTTCACTTTGTACTTCTGTGTTATGGAGACAGCTTCTTTCCTCAAATCTCATGATCCGACCTTTGCTATCCTTCTGCAGCTTCCCCACTTCTGTCAGCCTTCATAGAATTGAAGAGAGTTAGGGTCTTTCTCTGGATTAGGGAATGTTGTGACTGTTTAATCCTCTGTCCAAATCACTAAAACTTTCTCTACATTAGCAATAAGACTGTTTCACTTTCGTATCATTTTGGGATTCACTGGAGTAGCACTTTTAATTTCCTTCAAAAGTTTTTCTCTTTCTTTCTTTCTTTCTTTCTTTCTTTCTTTCTTTCTTTCTTTCATGAAGCAACCCTTGGTTGACCTTGTCAGCTTGCAATCCCTTATTTTTCATTTATTTTTATTTTTTATGCCTATAACACCTGGTCTTCTCAGATGGTCTCCCATCCAAGTACTAACCAGGCCCGACCCTGCTTAGCTTCCAAAATCAGATGGGATCCAGATTGTTCAGGGTAGCATGGCCATAGACCAGAACTTTTTTTTTTGCATTCACAACTTGGCTAACTGTTTGGCACAAGAGGCCTAGCTTTCTGCCTGTCTTAGCTTTCCACATGCCTTCCTCACTAAGCTTAATCATTTCTAGCTTTTGATTTAAAGAAAGAGAGATATGTGACTCTCTTTCACTTGAACACATCAATGTCATTGTATTGTTATTAATTGGCCTAATTTCAATATCATTGTGTCTCAGAAAATAGGGAGGCCTGAGGAGAGGGAGGGAGATAGGGGAATGGTCAATGGATGAAGCAGTCAGAATACGCACAACATTTGTCATTTAAGTTTGCCATTTTATATGGGTGCAGTTTATGGAGTTCTAAAACAATTACAAATGTAATATCAAAGATCACTTATCACAGATCACTACAATAAATATAACAATGCAAAAGTTTAAAATATTGTAAGAATTACCAAAATGTAACACAGAGGCAAAAGTGAGCAAATGGAAAAATGCCATCAATACACTTGTTCAACACAGGATTGCCACAAGCTGGTTTGTGTAAAATGCAATATCTGTGAGGTACTTAAATAAAGTGAAGGACAATAAAGAAAGATTCGCCTGCACTTATAATTTCTAAAGAAAATATAAAAAATATTTTATGAAATATAAACATGATTGGAATAGTAGTATGCTATATATCCTTTTAATTTTCCGTATCAAGGATAACTCTCATTTAATGGGTAACTCAAGGCATCATTCATAAAATAAAAATTAATAACTTTATATTCTCATCAAATATATTTTCTTCTTAGTAAAAGGCACTTAAGTTTGTAATTATAGCCATTTTATTAGGAGAGAATCTGAGATAATAAATCCATCTATCATAATAATACAAAGGGATCATTCTTAACATTCTTCAAAAACAATTTTTAATGAGTAAAAAGGTGAGGACATCAAGCCAAATTTATATGCCAAAGAAAGAAAAGGCTTTTCAGTTTTTCATACTTGTCTTGATCAGATTTCTTCATTGTGCTTCTGAGCCACTAGTCAAAACTTGAGTGAGGGGGAACTGTTATATCTATGGCTGCCTTCAGAAAGGGAATCTTTGCTAGAGTATTTTAATCTTTTGTCATTGTAAGGCTATAATATTGTAATGAAGTCAGCTTTTATATATTTACATGTAGCTATAAGCTAAATGCTTTCTAATTTGGGTAAATGTATTTTGAATAACAATGAAGAGAAGACCCATAATTTGATGAATCTTTCCCATACTCATTTTTGAACAAATACCAAATTTTTATTTTAAAAATTTCCCCACACTTAGCTGACAGTCTATATATTTCAAGTAATGCTCATTTAAACAAAACCAATACAAACATAATGGATTTTTTGGAGTTCCCTGTAATGTAAATCTGCTCAGTGACTTATGAAAACATTTCTTCTCACAGGTCTGTCACTAACTTCAGTACTTTAGTAACTCTCTAGCATGTATATAAAACAGAGTTCCTTAGTTATTAGCCTTGAGACCTTGAGAGTACCATTTAACCATGACCAATGTTGATAAAAATGTCATATTCTACTACTTACCATATCAAATTATAAGAAAAAGAGCTGTACTTGTTCAAATCATTAGAAGGGTGAGAAGAATTGTCCATATAGATGAAGAACAAATATATTTACCTTTATGGAACCTGGTACAGTGATGTAAAGCTGGTGTCTCTATTCATTTGGAAGAGACAGGAATGAAAGGATAAAAGAAAGAGGCCCTCACTGTGGAAAGTGTGCTGAGTGATTCTTGTCCAGGCTTATCTATGATGAAGGTTGTGTTCTCATTTATAAGTGGAATTAAGTGGAATAATACTACTTTGGCTGCCTTAGAAGATGGAGCTCACTGAATATCCCACCAGAAAAGATGTTTTCCTTCTAGATAATGAAAGCTGCATTGTATATCGTGAAACTATCACCAGAGAAATGCTATACTGTGTTAGGAAAAGTAGCCTTTGTTCATTTTCAAAAAATCTATAAAATAAGAGATACATGCTGTTGTAGAGTGTTGTTAATGGAAAAATATCCCCTTTGGGCAGTTAATCTGAGGCTTCAGTAAGTTTTCACATTGTGCCTCAAATTTATCTGTAAGCAAAAAGTAAACCATCCTACAGTGCTACCATATGTTAGAAAACCAATAACTAGAAATCTCATGTTTAGGAAGGTGAGGATTACTAAGAGATATAATGGAATCCTGTACAATCATAAAGAAATAGAATATTTGAAGGCAGATAACATTCCTCAGAGTTATAGGAAATATATTTAGAAATAGAATACATTGCTTGGAATCTTACAACCTTATATAAGACAATATCAGTAGAGGTCTAGGCTGTAAAATATAGATTCAAGAATGATTTAGCAGAGATAACAGTGGTGTATTGGGAAGGCTTGATGTTGAAGGGAGCCAGGATAAAATGAGGTGGGCCTTCTGTAAATTGAGGTCAAATCTCAGAAGATAACCATCTCTCCAGTAAACTGTCTAGTACTGTACTATCCCAGGCCAGATGAAATCTGGATGTGTTTCAATATGGTAGATTGTATGGGACTTTACTCTCATATTTCTTCTAGAAAACAAAGGAAAAGTCAAGCCTTTAGATTGACTATTCAACTGATGATACTCCTCTTCTTGGACTTTTATTTTTATTCCTTTTTAAATATCATTAAGTAGCAGATCACCCAACCAGAGTTAAATAAAATGCAAACTCCTTGATGGTGACCTTCAGGGAGCACAATGAGCAGTCACCTTCTCCCACTGCCTCCTTGTCTTTTGCTCCCTCCCTACTACCCGGAGTCTCAGTAGCCTCCTTCAATTTCTCAATGAAAACATATAGCTGTTCCTTATTCCTGCAATGTCCTTTCTCTTGCCCTTCACTTGCCTAAATGCTTGCCAAGATTCAGGTCACAGTTTCAATATCATTGTTTATATGTTTGTTTACTTGTTTATTTTCTGTCTGTTTGATACGGTCATCTTAAGTTGAGTTTCCCAGAAACAAAAAGCAATGAGAATTCATGAGCAAGTGATTCACTAAGAAATGCTCCCAGGGAAGAACAACCAGTCAGTGGGAGAAGCAAGACAAAGAAGGGAACCAAAGAAGAGGCGAGGATTTCAGACAAAGTGCCACAGAAGAGAGCACTAACCTGATCCTAATGGTCTGAGGATCACTTCTCTCATACAAGCTGTAGGTGAGTAGGTTACAGGCTCTGGAGTGAGGATCAGAGGAATAAACTCCTAGATAGGTATTCAGTGCTTTCCCCAGAGTTCCACAGAGTAGGTACATAATTATATTTGTGCTGATTAACTTATTAATGAATAAAAGAATCTATCAGAGCAGAACTCCATTTAATGGAAATGAAACAAAACACCAAGCACCAAAAACCTTGAGAGTCTTCTCTATGAAAATCTTATGTAACCTTGACTTTGTTTAATAAAAATTACCTGTGTCAAATGCGAGAAGCAGAAATGGAACTCGAGCCTCCTGGCACATGGTCAGCTTCGCAAGCATTCTTCATTAGCATTTGAGTGTCTTCCTGTCTTGGGGACTGCTAGTGAGAAGTACATGTTAAACTGCTCCCTAACAACATTGGTACCAGTTGAAACACAAGAGCAAATTATGTTTTCACAAACCATGACAATAAAGACATTCCAAATAAGGAATAAGAAGAATGTGAAGAATATCATGAATGATGCACCAGTGACATTTTATTTAAAAACATTTTAGCCAGAAAGATATTACTCTGTGGGTTGTAAAGTAGGAAGAAGCAGAAAAAAAAGCTGGAGCAACTGAAAGACAGTAGGTGGCCCAGACAACAACTACACTGTCCCTGGGCCTGCACTCAGTCCAGAATGCTTGTCTTCATCTGGTATTTGTGTCCTCCCCAGCTCTCCTTTTTAAACACAGTAATGTAGAAGCCACACGCCAAACAAAGTAAATCAAAATTTCTGGAGTCAGCATTTTTCTTAAAGGTCTTTAGGTGATTCTGATTTAAGAACTACCAGTCTCTGGAGAAAGGGGCCAAGATGCGGGTTAAGTAAAAGTGGGGTTTGCCTCCTCTTATGACTGCATTAAAATTACAACCAAATTGTAAAACAATCAATTTGGAGAACTACCTGAAGTCTAGCTGATCATAACACATACATCTGCAGATATAAAGAAAAAGCCACATTGAGACTGGTAGGAGGGACAGAGATGCAAAATAGGCTGGGCCCTCACCTGCATATGGTGGTTGAGCACCAAGAGTAAGAATATGGTTGCAGAGCACCCCCATGAAGGAGTGAGGAGCCCTAGTCCCAGGATTCCAGTCCCAGGAAGAAGAGTTCCCACAAAATCTGACTGTAAAAATCAATAGGGATTCAGGCCTTCTGGTGAAATGGAAGGAACCTGAAAACCCAGATGTCCCCCTTAGAGGGCCCAGGCACAGACTCACTCACTCACTCACAGACCCTGGACATCAGTGAGGGTTTAGCAGCTCAGAAGGCACAAGAAAAATAGGGGCAAAATTGAGCTGTGTGGCATATGAGCAAAGGCTGGAGGGACAGCTGTCACTGTTCCTTTATTGAGCCCCCTCCATGACAGTCTAAAGATGGGCTCCATCTTGCCTGTGTTGAACTCTTTCTTTGCACAGCCAATTCTGAAGCTGCATTGGCCTGGAGAGGCCATCCCACTCCACCCGGTGTCTCCCAGAGACCCCACCCCACCCAACTGACAAATTACCTGGGGCAGCCTATTGCCAGGCAGCCAGCCCCACCCTGTGCCTTCCCTGAGGTATGCATTCATCACCAAACAATAGCCTTCAGCTCACACAGCCTACACATTTCAGGAGAGACTTTTGACAGCTGGCTGCAAGTGCCGGCCTGAGTTGCAGAGTCTTTTGGGCAGATTGCAGGTGTCTGTGGGTCTGAAGTGGATGGTGGTTGGCTTCGCTGGGCCCAGAGACTTTTGCAAGAGGCCACAGGCTCAACACAAGCACCTAATCTGAATCTGCATTGCCCTGAAAAGATTGGCTCACTCCACCTTGTGTCTCTCTGAGACCTCCACACCACCTAAGGCACAAATTACCCACAGCTGCCTGTTCTCAGGCAGGCAGCTCCACACTGTTCTTTCTATGGGCTGCAAATTCAACAGCAAACAATAGCCCTCAGCTCACATGGCACATGTGCGGCCCATGCATCTTGGGAGAGACTTTTGATGGTGGGCCATAAACCCCAATCCAAGCTACAGTATTTCCTGAACAGATCTTGAGTGTCAGTGGACCCAAGGTGGACAGTGGCTGGCCTTGCTGCAATCTGAGACTTTTATAGGAAGTCACAAATTCAGTACTAGCATGAAACCTGAATCTACATAGGCCAGATAAAATCTGTTCACTATACCTAAATGACTTCCTGGGTACTTGCCCCACCCAACTCACATACCACCCAAAGGCTCTTTCAGCTTTAGAGTCTTAAGAGCAGCTGGCAGGCAGCCTCAGGCCTTGAGATGCACTGGTCCTTTTGCTAAACCACCCCAGGACCAGTTCTGGGGGTAACTGGACCTTGGCTCACATCATGGTCTCTCCCACTTGTCTCCAGATCCAGCAAAGGGAATAACTATCTGTGAATCACTTTGTAGCTCTTAACAGGTAACCTCAAGCAATTAAAGGTGGCAGCTGACCTTTGCCTACATGAGAGCCCCACCCAAGGGGCTGCAGAACCAAAGTACCCATAGGCTGGCATCAGACTACAACAGAGCACCACCTGACTAGCTCCATAAGCATCACACACAAGGTATGGTCTCAAAGGTATATGATCATGCTGAGGCAAATTCCACTCTGAGGGGTCAGCCCCCACAAACAGCTCATACTCTGTGAGTGTGGCCAATCCCCACAGCCAGTAAACCAGAGAGTCAATCTTATCCATGGATGAGCTAACAATAATCAAGGATTAGCTACAACAGGAGAACACACACACCCAGAGCCCTTGGTGCAGTTGGTCAGGGAGACTATGCTACTAGACCACACAGGATACTTTTTACATAAGGCCACCTGGCCAAGGCTGGGACACGTTGCAAAACTTAATATATAGAAACAAACACAGAGAAGCAGCTAAAGTGGGAACACAAACCTATCACTAATGAAACAACAAAAGAAAACTCCAGTAAAAAAAAAAAAACTGAATGAAATGGATGCACGCAACCTACCAGAGAAGAGTTCAAAACACTGGTTATAAGGATGCTCAATGAATTTAAGGAGAGAATAGATGATCTCAGGGAGGACTTCAACAGAGAGATAGTAAGCATAAAAAAGGACATAGAAATCATAAAAAAGGAACTAGCCAGAAATAAAGAATACAATAACTGAAATGAAGAGTACACTAGAAGGAATCAACAGTAGATTAGATGAAACAGAAGATCAAATCAGCGAGGTGGAAGACAAAGTAGCAGAAAACACCCTATTAGAACAGCAAAAATAAAAAATCAAAAAAATGAGGAAAGTTTAAGGGACCTCTCAGACAACATCAAGCATGCCAACATGTGTATCATAAAGGTACCAAGGAGAAGAAAGATCAAGGGATTGAGAACTTATTTGAAGAAATAATGACAGAAAACTTTCCTAACCTGGTGAAGGAAATAGATATACAAATCCAAGAAGCACAAAGAGTTCCAAACAAGAGGAACACAAACAGATCCACGCCAAGGCACATCATAATTAAAATACCAAAGGTTAAACAGAATCTAAAGAGCAGAAAGAGAAAGGCAGGTAGGTGCTTGCAAGAATACTCCCATAAAAATGGCTGCTGATTTTTCAACAGAAACTTTGCAGGTTAGAAGTGATTGGCATGAGATATTCAAAGTGATGGAAAACAAGAACCTACAACCAAGAATACTCTACTCAACAAGGCTGTTAATTAAAATGGAAGGTGAGATAAAGAGCTTCCCAGATTGGAAAAAGCTAAAGGAATTCATTGCCAACAAGCCAGTATTATAAGAAATGTTAAATGGAGACGTCTGTAAACACACACACACACACACACACACACACACGCACAAATATAAATAATAAAATGTCAATAACTATGTATCTATCCATAATTACTTTAAATATAAATGGATTAAATGCTCCAATCAAAAGACATAGAGTAACTGAATGATAACAAGCTTCATTCATATGCTGTCTATAAGAGACCCATTTCAGATCAAATGACACATACAAACTGAAAGTAAATGGATGAAAAAAGATATTTCATACAAATGGAAATTTAAAAATCTGGGGTAGCAATACTTTTATCAGACAATATAGAATTTAAAATGTGAGCTATAAAAAGAGACAAAGAAGGGCATTAGATAAAGATAAAGGGATCAATACAACAAGAGGACATAATCCTCATGAACATTTATGCATCCAACATAGGAGCACCTCTCTATATAAAGCAATTATTTATTGACATAAAGGGAGATATTGACAGTAAAACACTCATAGTAGAAGACTTTACCATCCCATTGACACCAATAGACAGATCTTCCAGGCAGGAAATCAACAAAGAAACAGCAGCCTTAAGTGACACACTAGACTGGATGGATTTAAGTGATATTTTCAGAGTGTTTCATTCAAGAGCAGCAGAATATACATTCTACTCGAGTGCACAGGGAACATTTTCCAGGATAGTTCACATGTTAAACTACAAAACGAGTCTCAAATTTAAGAAGATTGAAATCATATCAAATATCTCCTCTGACCACAGTGGTATGAAACGAGAAATCAACTACAAAAACAAAACTGGAAAATACACAGACACATAGAGGCTAAATATCACAATACTAAGCAATGAATGGGTTAACAATGAGATCAAGAAAGAAAACAAAATATAGATAGAGACTAATGAAAATGAAAACACAACTCAAAATCTATGGGACACAGCAAAAGCAGTCTTAAAAGAGAATTGATAACAATACAGGCCTAGTTCAAGAAACAAGAAATATGTCAAGTAAACAATTTAACCTTACACTTAAAAGAACTAGAAAAAGAACAGTAAACAAAACTCAAAGTGAGTAGAAGAAAGGAAATAATAAAGATCAGAGTCAAAATAAATGAAATAGAGTCTATAAAAACAATACAAAAGATCTATAAAATGAAGAGCTAGTTCTTTAAAAAGAGAAACAGAACTGATAAAGATTTAACCAGACTCGTCAAGAAAAAAAGGAGAGAGAACTCAAATAAATAAAATTAGAAATGAAAGAGGAGTAACTACAGACTCCACACAAATATAAAGTATTTTGAAAAATTACTATATGATCAATTACCACCAATGAAATTGAATCAGTAATCAAAAAAAACTTTCTAAAAACAGAAGTCCTGGTCTAGGTGGCTTCACAGGTGGATTTTACCAAATATTCAAAGAAGAATTAACATCTATCCTTTCCAAACTGTTCCAAAAAATTCACAAGGAGGAGGAAGGATCCTTAACTCTTTTTATGAGGCTACCATTACCCTGATTCCAAAACTGGACAAAAAAAAAAATCTACAGGCCAATATCCCTGATGAACAGTGATGTAAAAATCCTCAACAAATATTAACAAAGTGAATTCAGCAATACCTTAAAAAGACCAAACACCATGGTCAAGTTGTATTTATTCTTGGGATGTGAGCTTGGTTTAATATTTGCAAAACAATTAATATGATACACTGCATTAACAAATTGAAATAAAAAATCATATGATAAATCTATAGATGCAGAAAATGCATTTGACAAAATTCAACATCCATTTATGATAAAAACTCTCAGCAAAGTTAGAACAAAGTGAACATGCTTCAACATAATAAAGACAATATATGACAGTTAACATCACACTCAATGGGGAAAAGCTAAAAGCATTTTCCTTAAGATCGGGAAAAAGACAAGGGTCTTTCACCACTTTCACCAATTTTATTCAACATTGGAAGTCCTAGCTACAGTAATCAAACAAGAAATAGAAATAAAAGTCATCCAAATTGGAAAAGAAAGAAGTAAAACTGTCATTATTTGCAGATGACATGATACTATATGGAAAGAACTCTAAAGATTCCACCAAAAGACTGTTAGAACTGATAAATGAATTCAGTAAAGTAGCAGGATACAAAATTAATATTCAGAAGTTGATTGCATTTGTATACACCAATGATGAACTATCAGAAAAAGAAATTAGGAAAACAATCCCATTTAAAATTGTACCAAAAACAATAAAATACCTAAAAATCAAATTAACCAAGGAGGTAAAAAATCTGTTCTCAGAAAATTATGTCATTAAAAAAAATGAAGATATAAATATATGAAAGTATATGCCATGCTCAGGGGTAGGAAGAATCAACATTGTTAAAATGGCCATACTATCCAAGCAACCTATAGTTTCATTGCAATCTCTATCAAAATACCAATGGCATTTTTCAGAGAACTAGAACAAATAATTTTAAAATTTACATGGAACCATATAAGATCCTGAATAGCCATAGCAATCTTGAGAAAAAAGAACAAAGTTGGAGGTATCATACTACCTGATATCAAACTATATTACAAAGCTATAATAATCAAAACAGCATGGTGCTGGCATAAAGAGAGATACAGAGATCAATGGAATGGAATAGAAAACCCAGAAATATATCTACACCAATATGGTCATTTAATCTATGACAAAGAAGGCAAAAATATACAATGGGATAAAGACAGTCTCTTCAACAAACAGTGTGGGGAAAACTGGACAGATACATGCAAGAAAAACCTGGACCACCCTCTTCTACCATATACAAGCATAGACTTAAAATATATTAAAGACTTAAATACAAGACCTGAAACCATAAAACTCCTAGAAGAAAACATAGGCAGTAAGCTCTGTGATATTGCTATTAGTAATATATTTTTTTTCTGATCTATCTCCTTGGTCAAGGAAAACAAAAATAAATAAATAAACAAATTGAACTACATGAAACTAAAAAGTTTTTGCAGAGCAAAAGAAACCATCAACAAAATGAAAAGACAATATACTGAATGTGAGAAGATATTTACCTATGATATATCTGATAAGTAGTTAATATCCAAAATAGATAAGAAACTCATACGACTCAACAACAACAACAACAACAAAAACAATTAAATCATGGGCAAAAGACCTGAACAGGTATTTCTCCAAAGAGGAATTACAGATGGCCAACAGATACATGAAAAGATGCTCAAGGTCATTAATTATCAGAGAAATGCAAATTAAAACCACAATAAGATATCACCTCACACCTGTCAGAATGGCTCTCATCAATAAATCAAAGAACAAGTGTTGGCGAGGATGTAGAGAAAAGGGAACTTTCATACACTGTTGGTGGATTGCAAATTGGTACAGCCACTATGAAAAAAAGTTTGGAGGGTCCTCACAAAATTAAAAATAAAACTACCTTTAGATGCAGCAATTGCACTTCTGGATATTTAATCAAAGAAAACCAAAACACTAATTTGTACAGATCTATGCACCCTTATGTTCATAGCAGTGCTATTCACAATAGACAAGATATGGAAGCAACCTAAGTGCCTCTCAATAGATGATTGGATAAAGAAGTTATGGTACATATATAAATGAAATATTACTCAGCCACAAAAAAATTAAATTTGCAATGACATAGATGGACCTAGAGTAAATTATGTTAAATGAAATAAGTCAGACAGAGAAAGATAAATACCATATGATTTCACTTAAATGCAGAATCTAAGGAACAAAAAAAAAAAACTAACTAACTAAGCAAAAACAGACTCACAGATACAGAGAACAAACTGGCAATTTACAGAGAGAGAGAGGATTGGGGACTGGGTGAAAATGATGAAAGGATGAAGAAGTACAAATTAGTAGTTACAAAACAGTCACAGGGTTATAGAGTACATCATAGGAAATATAGTCAATATTATTGTAAATAGTGCTGCAGTGAACACAGGGGGTTGGATATAGCTTTTTCTAATTATTGTTTTCATTTTCTTTGAATACCCAGAAGTGAAATTTCTGGGTCATAATGTAGCTCTATACTGTATCACTGTGTGATTCTAAAAATGTAACAACTGTTCCAGTTTTATGAAAGTAGGTTAGATCCTTGCACAGTGGATATTGTTGTCTTTAATTTAACCTTTGATTCTGGAAATGACCTGGAGGAAATATATGTGCTCATTTAAGGGACTTACATAGCTCTCCTGCTTTTGTTAGCAGATTGGGCCATATTGTTTCAGCTGGAACGATCCCCTCGTAATAGCCCCATCTGTCCATTAGCATGGGCTGGGGGAGAATTGTGAAAATATCAGGCTCCTAGGGCTGGGTGTACTCAGAGGCTGTCTCTTTAGCAGGCCAAGCACTGATCTGTTCATTGTGATTCTCTTCTCATAACATCTGGAATCAACCCTCACTGGCAAATCTTCAGTATATGGGATATCAGAACATAAGATAAAGATGATAAAGACTTTGAAGGGAGTTTTGAAAGAGCCAGCTGCCAAACAAATGAGAAATGAGAGGAGCGTGTGTTGTCTGGGTCATTTCCATGGACTTGGAAGCCACAGGAAGATTTTTCAGAATATAATAAATAAGGAGTTACTGTAAGTCCATAAATACTTAAAATGTGCTATCAGAAGGTAAAAGGTAGCCATAACAGCATTTGATGTATCAGTAAGGACTAGTCTCCAAGCTTGGGATGAAAAAAGATAGTGGGTACCATTTTCTTGCAGTCTTCTTTCAGAAGATTCACTGCAGCTTAAACTTGTTCAGTAGGACAGTCATCCTGGACCAATTGGTCATACTTCTTAGAAGTGTTAGGAGTCACCAAGTCCACTAATTAATAAATTATAGTTCTCTGAGATGTGTAAGTCATTCTAAATAACTCATTCTAAAGACCTGAGTAACTGGAGCAGGGGAGAACATAGCAGATTCAATATCTGCTAGCTCATCACAAAACTTACTTATGGAAACTGTCCCACCACATGTCAGGGTACAGAGAGTACATGTTCTGCAAGAGCCAACATGCTGAAAGTGAAACTGGCACCTACTAGTATCACAAATATAAACGATGAATTACTTTTCAAGATGTGTTTCAATTTCAGCAAACTGATAGTTACCACATGAGGGGAATTTCTACATAGGGCAAAAAAGGCGAGAAGAACTATTCAATCACCAGATAGTATGTAACAGGAAGAGTGACTCATGTCTTGCATGCTTCCATTTCCAGTGTTTTTTCTAGCTCAGTCAGGAATTATAGTGGCATCCCTATTTTACAGATAATAAATTCCTGCCAGTGGTTTTTCATCTTAGCTGCATATTAGAATCACATATAAACTTATAATCACATATAAAATACTTATAACATCCCCAATATTCAGAGCATCAGAGATCTAGGTATCAAAAATCTTGAAGCCCATAAGTGAGCCCATAAGCACAGCCAAGCCCCAGGACATTGGTGACTTGCCCAAGGTCACAGAGCTTGGAGAGGGCAGACCAAATTTTAACTACAAATCCTGTTCTTTTCCTATTCTACCATACTTACTAATCTATATCTTAAAGTCATGTTGATCCAAATTATCTAAATCAGAACCAGAAGCCCCAGTTTTCTATTAAAATTCAATGTTTGTACATTTTACACCAGACAAAAAGTGCAAATAAACATTGAATCTTCGTTGATGACACGTGTCAGCTGAAGGTTGTCATCACCAATTCAGTGCCAACAGGAATCCCAAATTGGGGTGCAGTGAGGGTGGGAAAGAAATACTTTATTTGGTGAAAACTGAAATGTGACCCAGTAAGGCTTTTGTGTAGCAGTTTAATAGTGATGCAGTTTAATTGTGATGCTGTGTGGCTGTGAAACAGCTCAGGGAGGTGGCCTGGTGTTACAGCTCAGCTCCATTGTTAAATCTCTAGCAGGTATAATGCAGTCTTAGATGGAAACTAAAAGTATGCTCCACCAAGACGGAGGTGAGACTGACTTATGTACAGAAGAGTTCCTGCTCTTGGTCCCTGATTGATCCATTATCCTATGAGGATACCAAATCCTCGTTCCAAATAGGACAGTCCTGATTGGTCAACATAGAGTTGCTCTGATTGGTTAGTGATTATACCAATGAGGATATAGCTATGTAGCTCCGATTGGACAGGGCAAGTCCCAGACCTGTTGGTTGAATTTCTACCCTAGGAGCTCTCTTATAAGGATTAACTCAGACAACAGGATCACAGCACAGGAGGCCTCCCATCTGTTGCCCCTCACTGAAATGCAGCATGCATGTAAACAATGGCTTCTAGATTCTGGTGATAAATTTGCACTCATATAACCAAAGGAGTCCTTCTTAGCAGGTATATTCTTCTTAAGGTCAATACATGCATGCTAAAGTGTTTAGGGGGAGTATACTGATGTCTGTGACTTACTTTGAAATGCATCAAAAAAATAAGATGAAGTGATGGATGGATAGGAGTATGAACAAATTAGTAAATACATGAAAAAGTACAGTAAAGATACTAATAGTAGAATCTAAGTGATAGATATGTGAGCACTCACTATATAATTCTTTTAATAATCTTTTATCTATTTGAATGCATGTTGGTACAAGGAATAAGAAAGCTGTTTTCTCTGCACCATTTATTTACTAATCCATTTAACTTACTGTTTTAAAATGATCATATATTAATTCAGTGTTGTATTTCATATCTAGAGTTCATACTGACAAGCAGATAAATATATTGTAGTTAAGTTAATTTGTTGAACAAATGTGTAGCAACATTGTTCTGAAAAAGAAATGGGTCATCACATCTACCTTTACATTCACATTTAAATGTAAATAACTATAAAACTTTTAGAAAAAAACATAGAAAAATCTCTGTAACCTAGAGTTAGATAAAGAGTTTTTATGTATGACACCAGAAACATAACCCATAAAAGAAAGAAAATAGATAAATTTGATTTTATTAAAATTGAAAACTTTTACTCTGCAAAAGACAGTTAAAATGAAAAGACAAGATACAGACTAGGAAAAATATTTGCAAATCACACCTCTGACAAAGAATTTGTATCCAAAATATATTAAAATCTCTCTAAAACCAATACTACATACATATTAAAATGGATAGAATCCAAACACACACACACACACACACACAAGTGCTAGTGAAGATGCAAAGCAGCTAGAACGCTCATTAATTGTTGTTAGTACAGCCACTCGGGAAAAGTTTGTCATTTTTCTATAAATTTAAACAAATAACATATGATCCAGCAATCCTACTCCTGGGTATTTACTGCAAAGAAATGAAAACTTACGTTAACACAGAAACCTACGCATGTAAGTCACAGCACTTATTTGTAATAACCAAAAACTGGCAACAAATGTCCTTCAGTGAAAGAATGGACAAACACACAGTGGCACTTCCTTATCATGGAATATTATTCAGGAATAAAAAGGAATTAACTGCTGATAAAAACAGCAACCTAGGTGCATATCAAGAATATTGTGCTGAATGAAAAAGGCCAGTCTCTAAAGGTCACACACATACTGTCTGTTTCCATTTTTATGACATTCTCAAAAAGACAAGTGTAACAACAGAGGTTGTTGCCAGAGGTTAAGGCTGGGGGAAGAAGATGATTATAAAGAGGCAGCAGCAGCATGGTGGAGTATTTTTAATGTGCTGAAAACTTCCTGTATCCTAATTGTTCTACTAGTTACATAATCTATAGCTGCAACAAACCCATAGAACTATATACAACAAACAAAAGTGAGGACATGAGTAAGCTGTGAAATCTGATTAAGGTTTGTGGTTTAGTCAATAGTCTTATACCAGTGTCAGTGTCCCGGTTTCAGTCATTGTGCTCTGCCTAAGAGATATAGTAGGGCACATGGGAACTCTCCATTCTATCTTGGCAATTTCAATGGAAACTTTGTTCTATTTTCAAAACTTTTATGTGATTTTAAAGTTGTTTCAAAGTGTGTCTGTGTATGTACACATATATACATATGATATATATGTATATTGTATACAGTCATCTTTAATGAATTTTAATATTCCCTCTATAGTCATTAAACTAACTAAAATACATACAACTTAAATTTATGCTTTCCTTTCAATAAAGTAGAATATTTCAGAATGGTAAAGAAAATTGGGAAATTTCATAATTTTTAGAAAATGGCTGATATCTGATTACCTAGAACACCCCAGCCAATCCCTTGATATATAACCAGAGGTTTACTATAATTGGATTTTGGAGAGAAGCAAACTTGGACTGGAAAATATTCTGATTCTTACAAACTAAGGGTTACTTGTGTTTCCAGATATGAGGGGCTATAGTCCATGGGCCAGAAGCAAGGGGCTAAGAGAGACTGGACCAGGCAGATGGTTTCTGGAATCACCTAAACACAAGATTCTCCCTGTTCCATGTTTCAGACAGTTGGCTTTTCTTGTTATAGAGATAAAGATATAAATTCACGATCTCTCATCACACTGGGGCTGTTGGCTTTGATAAAAGCCTGAAACTTTGAGAGGATAAAGGAGACATTGAACAAGTCAGATGGGGGATCCATATTCTACCCACTCGGGAGCAAGAAATATTTGGTTCTCACTCAAGCCAAAGAGATATCTGGTATCCTGTGTAGAGGACAAGGCTGAACAGGGTATGTGGAGTAGAAATGTCTTAAAGAAAGGAGCACTATAGTGTTTACCTGCACCACTCTCACTGTATCTAGAATAATTCCTGGCACTTACTAGGGCTCAGAGACTATTTGTTGGCTGGATGGAGAGTTGTGGATGAATGGATGTAATGTTCCCCAGACTAGCCTTTTGTTCCTGGAAAGGTTCACAATCTACCAGTCTCCTCCTACTCTCAGCCCACCCATCCTCATCCTTGTCAGCCTGAAGTTTTATCCATTGTTCTTCTCTGAGCTCTTGAGGTTGGACATCCTGTGGGTAGCACCAGTGTGGACACTGATGAGCCATCCTCTGGAGATTTCCCTAAGAGTACTTTTTTGCATGGGTCCTGACAGTGCGCACACAGTTGCTCTGTCCTTTGAGAAGGTACCTCTGACTATGCACAGAGTCCATGCTTTATTCTGGAAGCCACCTTTGGCCTATTTGGCTCAGGCACATCCCTTTGAGGTGTTTGGTGTGCTGTGGCCCTCTGAGCAGGTGTGTGATACCAAAATGTCACTAAGTAGCTTCTCTGTGGAAACATGAAGAGGACAAACTTGACAAAATGCCTAACTGCAATGTAAAATTCATGTATCATGAAAAAAGTGAATTCAGTATTTTTCCCACAATGCTCACAGTGTTTCCATTAAAGCCCACTAGAAAAAAAAAATGTATGCAATGTTTAATCCCCAAAGGAAAAATAATCAATTTAAAGTATAATTTTTTCCTTCTAAAATGGCACATGTGTGAAATAATTTTAGACTTACAGAAAAATTACAAGAACAGTGCAGAGCATTCCTGTATACTTACTTATTACCTCCCTTTCTTCAGTCCTACTAGTTTACTATATGTGCTCTTTCTTTCTATCAATATACATGTATTTCTGAGCTATTTGCAAGTAAATTACACACATGAATTTTCTTTACTCCAAATAAACCATGTGTATTTTCTAAAAAAAAAAAAAAAAAAAAAAGCAGTTTCAATTATAAAAGTCAGGAAATTAAAATTGTTCCAATTCTATTACCTAATCGATACATCTTATTCAAATTTTTAAAATTCTTTCAATATTGTTTTTATAGCAAAAGGAAAAAAATCATGTCCATGATCTTGACATTTTTGCTGAATACATATCAGTTATTTTATAGACAGCCCTCAATTTGGGTTTGTCTGAAAATGATTCCTTTTTATTGGACTTAGGTGACTGCATTTTTGGCAGGGCCACCACAAAGGTAATACCTACCCTTCTTGGTTCCATCAGGAGGTCCATAACATCAATGTGTCACATTCCTAGAGGTGGTAACTTTATTATGCATTGAATGATGCCTGCCAAGTTTCTCATTGGCCAATTGACGGTGTTTCTTTGCAATTAGTAAGTATTTTGTAGGGAGGCACGTGTATTCTATTAGCCATTTACCTACTAGGTTTTAGTATTCTTTGACAAATTTCTAATCCCATAATTTCTTTTTTGTTGTTGTTGTTACTTGTTTTGTTATGTTATTCCTTCTTCTTTTTTTTTTTTTTGATATTTATTTTTAACATTTTATTTTTTTATTTTTCCCCCTCTCTCTTCCCCTCTGGTAATCACTAGTCCATTTTTCATGTTCATTACTTTGTACTGTTCACTTGTTGCTTTATATCTCACAGATAAGTGATATCACATGATTTTCAACCTTTTTGTCTGGCTTATTTTGCTTAGTATGATTATTTAAAGGTACATCTGTGTTGCTGCAAATTATGAAAAAAAAATGATCCAATCAAAAAATGGATAGAGGACCTGAACAGACACTTCTCCACAGAGGATGTACAAATAGCCAACAAATATATGAAAAGATGCTCAATACTGCCTACTATTAGGGAAATGCAAATCAAAACCACAATGAGATACCATCTCACATCTGTTAGAGTGGCTATAATCAACAAGAGAAGTAATAACAAATGTTGGAGAAGATGTGAGGAAAAAGGAACCCGCATACACTGCTGGTGGGACTGCAAATTGGTACAGCCACTATGGAAAACAGTATGGAATTTCCTCAAAAAACTGAGTATTTACCCCAAAGACTTGAAAACCCATATCATAAAAGATATTTGCACACTGATGTTCATAGCAGCATTATTCACAGTTGCCAGGACATAGAAGCAACCAAAGTGTCCTGCAATAGATGATTGGCTAAAGAAGCTGTGGTACATATATACAATGGAATATTACTCAGCCATAATTTCTTATATATATATATTAGTTGGCATTCCATTTTGAGGAAGGGTTTTTCCTTCCCCCATATTCATTATTTTATCTATTTATTACTTCGTTTCAGGCTGGACCATTGATTTTTATTTTATCTAATGAGTTACTACCACATTATTACAGCATTTATTGCATATTTATTTTGATGCTCACTTTGTTATATTTGACAGCAGGAGTCCCTTCGTGTTGGCTTGTGTGCCCCTTTGAAGTAGCTCATCATTGTTTAATCATCTGTTATCATCATTTCCTGGTACAGCAAGCTATTCCAGATGTATTTTGTACATTGCCAGCCCTATCCCTGAAATCAGCCATTACTCCATAGAGCCTTTTGTGTTGGAGAATGATATTTATAAACCAACATCCAGGTGCTAGATCTGCTAATTGCTACTTGTGGAACAGAGTGGGTGTCATTATTTCTAGGCCCTCTCTGCAGACTGAGCTGGTAAATATACAATATGTATATAAACATATCTATATAATAATGTATGTACATATACACATATATATTTTTATGTATTTATAGACAGATAAAAACTGATACCCTCAATTCCAATTCATTCAGTTCATATTGATATTCTTCAATCTTTTTTTAAATATAGTGAACATACAATACTAGTTTCAAGTACACAATGCAGTGATTAGACATATATATATTTTATGAAGTGATTCTCATGATGAATGAAGTACCCATTTGACAGACACCATACATAGTTACTACAATATTATTGACTACGTTCCCTATGCTGTACTTTACATCCTCATGACAATTTTTATAACTGGCAATTAGTATTTTCTTAATCCCTTTCATCTTTTTTGCCCAACCTTCAACCCCCTCTCAACTGGCAACCATCAGTTTGTATCTATGAGTCTGTTTCTGTTTTGTTTTGTTTTGTTTGTTTGTTTTGTTTATTAGATTCTACATATAAGTGAAATCATATGGTATTTATCTTTCTCTGCCTGACTTTTTTCACTTAAACTAATACCCTCTAGGTCCATCCAGATGGCAAGATTTCATTCTTTTCTATGGCTGAGTAATATTCCATACAACATATATGGTATACATGTACCATATCTTTTGTATCCATTCATCTATCGATGGACATCTAGGTTGTTTCTGTATCTTGGCTATTGTAAGTAATGTTGCCATGAACATGGGGTGTGTATTTCTTTTCTAGTTAGTATTACTGGTTTCTTCAAATAAATATCCAAAAGTGAAATAGCTGGGTCATATTCATTGTATTCCATTGTGTGAATGTATCACAGTTAATGTAACCACTCTCCTTTCAATGAGTATTTAGGTCCTTTCCAATATTTTATAATTACCTATAATACTGCAATGAATAAACTTATGCATAAGTATTTTATGTTATTAGAGGTCAATCTTCAGGATAAATTCATGGAGGTGAGTTTGCTGGGCCAAAACATAAACATGTATTTAATAGTGTTATTTATTGACAAATTCGTTTCCAAAATGTTGCAACAAATTGTATTTCCATCAGCCTGTTTTCCTGCAGCCTAAAAAACAGTATGGTTTGTTGTGCTTTTTAATTGTTGGCAACTCGATAAGTTAGAAATGGTATCTTAGTGTAGTTTTTTCCTTTCTCTAAGTATTGTGAAGTTGAGTATCATCGTGCCTGGACTAAAGTAAGGCAAGCAGAGTGCCCAGGTCATGAAATTTAGGAAACACTTAATCTCAGACACTGGCCCTGAACTCACAGGGCCCTGAATATAAGGCAGACTTCAATGATAAGAAAGCTGCGCTAAGAGTTAAGCCTTACTTCCCATCCTTACCTTCAAACCAACCCAAATCTACATTGTTAAAAATACTTTGGATTGAAAACAGTAAGGAACTCAGTGGATTACGTGTTGAGGTCCTCAGACAAATGTTACATAAAGTGGAAGCAAGAAGATTTTAAAAAGACAACCATAGCCTTACATATATAGGGCTACACATTTGGAAACTGGATTAACAGTTAATGATAACTTGACATTCTATGGCTTTCAGTTGTGAAATCAACCCCTGCGGGGGTCATGAAAGACTTTGTTTTTATTTATCTTCTGTTCACTTGGATAAACCCTGGTTTTCTTAAGCAGTGAAAGGTTGCCAGCATTCTGCATGGCCTGGCTTTGGGTATCCCTACACTTTCACCTCACATCATTTTCTCTCACTTTATACAGATTCGTGTGTGTACAGTACTCACTCCCAGCCCAGGGACTTTGCACTTGCTGCTCCCTTTGGTTGCAGGTTCTTTATTGGCAATCTCAATTTCTTCACAAAATCCAATGTCCTGTGTACAACTCGATTATATCCATACTATGAATATAATATGAGAGTGAAAAAATAATATATTATTAACATATATTGGTTGCTTGCTATATGCCCAGGTCACTTTTACCTGATTTGTGTAGTGTTGTTTTACATCAAGTCTTAGAAACCTTTGTTCAATTCTGTCTTCGAAAATACACATTGTGTATTTATTCTTTGCATTTATTTATTTGGCAGTAAATGGAGTTTATCATCTTAAATGTCCACCATGTTCCTTGTGTGTCCCACATCTTTTCACCCCCTCCTAGATGTTTGCTGAGTGTGGTGGTCTTGCTCCATATAGTGTTGCCCTGATTGAAGTTTTTAGGGCATCAAACACCCACCATTCCTCCACAGGTTCTGCAGCAGGTGCTCTCAGCCCTTCATCAAGTACTACCCTTGCAGGAAAAGCACCATAGCCTGACCTCCCCCTACCTAAGGACTTTATCTAAGGATATGAATTCTGGTATGCAAATTATGTGAGAATGTCTGTCCTCAGGAGTGGCCTTCATCCAATAACTGAAAAGAGGTGGTTCATTCAGGTAGGCTTGGAATGGTCTCACTCTGGCTCCCTGAAGTCCCAGCAGCACCAGATTCCAGAAGCCCACAGAAGTACCTAACTTGGTAACACACCTTTATTGGCTGTATTCTCTGCCATACCCCACTTCTCCTCTTCTCTCCTAGGATTTCCTGTGGTTACCTCCCAAGGAAACAATTGTAAGCCAATCTTTTACTCAAGTCTGCTTCCAGGGGTAACCAAAACTAAGATAGGTTCCAAAAAAACATTTTGCTATGTTGTTTTCCAGAACACTTCCAGATCACAGGAAGACATAGCCTAATAAGGGAAGTCATACAGGGAGCTGTTTTCTAATATAACCATGAGATTGAATGCCTATAGCTAGGTAGAAGACAAGTTATTGACTAACAGCCCTCTAGTATAATTGTCATCATCACACTCCACCCTCACAAACAAAGACAAATCAAGATCCATACACAAAAGTGAATCTTAATTAATTTTGCTGCATTTGGCTCCATAATATTATAGACTCCAGGACCACAGCAACCTTTATATGATAATGAGTCACTCCTCAGACAAGAGATGAATTTGAAGTTTGTCCAGGACAAGTAACCATCAACAGAAGAATTTCTCTCTTGACAGCAGCTCTGTATGAAGGAATACCTGTCTATACCTGTCTCCCCAGAGTGTGCAGATTTGGCTATGGAAATCTTGGCTGTGTGTCCCCCAGCCTCCTCTAGTTTCCTTTGCTGAGGTTGCTGTATGAGCATAGTAAATACGAGTGTAGCCTTACAGGGACTCTTCCTAGACTTGCCTTCCGGGAAACTGATCCCTGCCAGAAAAGGCTGAAACATTTTTAAAAGGGAATTATCTCAGACTGATCAAGTCTATTGATCATGGGAATATTCTAAGAGCTAAGACCTGAAGCCCCCATCACAAAGGAGGAAAACAAACTTTGAAGAAATAAAGAGCACTGCTCCTGAACGTGACCCACAACAGTATGTCTGTTTAGTTTCAACCCTCCCACTTTTGCGCACTGACATTGGTTTATTCCACATAGAGTATATTTGCAAATAATCTCCTTAAATATTTACAATCATCCACTCTGACCCCAGAATCAAATTGAGAACTTCCAGAAAGGAAGACCAAGGCTGGAGGTGACCATCGAAGGGTGAATAATGCATGCATCTTGTTTACAAAGACATACCAAAAATTATTTGTCATGGAATTGAATCACATTCATTCCTAAAAATGCAAAACACTGGTGTTGTATTTAATTTCTCTTCTGAGTTAACCTTATTTTCCCCCCATCTTTAGAAAATTTCATTTTTAAGCTCTTAGTTGGATTAGTGTCTTCTAAAAATGCTTCCCTCCTCAAGAAATATAAAATTATTTAGATGCTATCAGGAAGCCAAAAGAAACAGTTTACTTCTGAATGACTTCCATATTTTCTTTTTTTTTTTTAACTGAGAGCCAATTGTTTTATAAAAGTTTTTCTGGGAAGCAAATATGCAAAACAAGAAGAGGTGAAGGCAGCTTTAGAAACTGAGGGCTGTCCATCCTACCCCCACACCTTTCACAAAGGCCCCAACCCCACTGCATGAACTGTAGCATGAAAGTGTTCCTCTCAAAATGACAAGTGATATCTATGGCCATGCTATCCTGCACAAGACCAATCCCTTCTGATTTTGGAAGCTAAGCCAGGTTGGGCCTGGTTAGTACTTGGATGGGAGACCACCTAGGAAGACCAGGTGCTGTAGGCATAAAAAATAAATAAATTAAATTAAAAAATAAGGGATTGTAGGCTTTCAAGGTCCTTGCAATCTGTGAGGTCAACCAAGGGTTGCCTCGACTAAAAATAAGAATAAATAATTGGCAAATGATGCTGCTACTTGCATCATGTCCTCTGTGAAGTCCCTCCAAAAAGAAAGCAGTTGTAATAGGCCCACCACAGATGGCCAAGTGTGTGTTTTCTCCATTTTCAGGAACAAAAGGGGCATAGATCTAAATTGTTATTACTGAAGCCAACTCAAACATGGTGCACTTAGAAACAGACATTTATTAGGAAATCTTGTGTTCCTATTTTTTACTTGCCCAAGAGATTTGGTTAATGGAGAGCTGGTTAACAAAAAATAACTTGATCTCCAGATTTTAGGATTTAGAATAGAAAGTAAAACACATTTGGCATTTTAGCGACACTGCACATAATTTCGTCTTCCTATAATGATCCAGGGCACTAGTTTGGAGGTGATGATTATTGTTTCTGTGAAAATCTGGCTGTATCTGATTTGGGCTATCATAGTGCAGGACAGCAGAGGGCTGATCTGTAAAGCATGTGCTTTAAGCATCACACACTTAAAAGAGGCTAGGGGCAAAGGCTGAGGTCTGGTTTCATAATCTGCTTTACTCCTTGTACTGGCCGACTCTCAGATCCTGAACTCACAAATTCTTTGGCCTTAGCTGAGCACCAGGAAAGGATTGACAGACATGAACTTGGAATTCTTTCTGGGATGGTTTCTACCCATATAGTGAATAATATTATGACCCCAGTCCTTAGACTATCTCCAGACCCTCCCTGCTCACTGGCTGTTCACTCTCATCAGTGCCTCAGGCCCATGACACCACCAAACCTTCTCTCCTCCTCCCCTCTCCCTTCCACCTCTCCAGCATAGGTTTCCCTAAGGGGTCCTCAAATCCACACCACTTTTGGGAAAACAATGGGGCTCCTCTAAGCTCCTCGCTCTGTTCTCTACTTGGTCCATCCAGATGTAACAATGTGCTCAACAGACAAGCTCTATTTAAAGAGATCTTTTTTAAGGGCCCAAAGTAGTTTCAGTGTTCAAATAGAGGGGGTTTGTTGGCTTACTTTTGCCTCCATCTCAAAATAGTTTCTATCTATAAGAAGCTTGCTACCTAGTAAGAGAAACTAAATTATATACCCAAAATAATTAGGTAATAATTTAGGGCAATGTGTGTTTAGAAACTAAAATGTGATTTCCTTACATTCCATGTTATTGAAACCCCAGATCTCTATACATCTTTGCATCTGCAAGCCATGTGTGCATTACACAGAGTGTGTCCTTAGCAGACATCTGTGGTTTTTATGTGATCCGATTTGAAGTAAAGGGGAGGCCAGTGAGCTTCAAGGTATTGGAGAGAGTCTGGTACGACAACAATGATTTTACCTGATCTTCCACAGCCTACAGAAAACCCCTAAGTGGGCACAGATAGACCCTGTGGCCCACCTCAATGGTTCATATGAAAGAAAATGGTCCCAGTGCTAGCCCTGCAAGGACATCAGACCTCAAAACCCAGACATTGGCCTTGCCAATATGGCTCACTGGGAATTATTTCCTTCTTTAGCAGTAGAAGCTCTTTTAGGTATTGACCTGTCTGGGGTATCAAAGGTATTTACCTATACTTCTTCAGTCTTCTGATGTAAATGGAAATGTCATGCTTCACAATGGCTGCCAAGACCATAGACATTGAGTGTGCCCCTGAGAGGCACACACAGGTTGGGGAGCTTCATCCACCTGCCTGCATTCTAGCCATAGTTTATTCTTAATTTTATTCATCATCTGCCCTGAGTAAGATAGCCTTGTACCTGACAGAGTCATCATTCTCCCCCATCTTCCCTCTGGGCTCACCTAAATGGATAGTTAGAATGTGCATCCTGAGTGCATAGGAAAGTCATTTCAGGTGGGGAAGGAGAGCAGCCAAGACAAGGTTTAAGGGCTGAAGACAGTGCATTCATTGGCTCTGATGAGCCCAAAGGAAGCCCAGGGCACTCTGGGTAAACTCTAGTAGCTTCGCTGCTTCAGTTGATGCCATTCGTATTGTCTAAGTGCACACATGAATTCTTCATTTATTTGAAATGTGTACATTAGATGTCTAGTGTGTGTCAGGAACTATTTTCGGCATTTGGAGTATAACTATAAATAAGCCATACAAAGATTTCTGCCTTCCTGATGCTAAGAGTAAGGGAGTCAGATAGTAAATAAGCCCATGCCCACCAGGCAGTTAAGGGAGACAGCTGTGACAGTCTGGCAGGGTATCTGAGAAAGCTCTAATGAGAAGTGAAATTTGAGCAAAGCTCTGAATGAGGTGAGGAAGCTAGTCATATGCATATCTGGGGAAGAGAATTCTGGGTTGAGGGAACAGCAAGAGCAAGGACCCTGAAGGAGCATGCTGAGCATGTTAGAGGAATTACCAAGAGCTCTTGTGGGTGGAAGAGAGTGAGATCAGAATTAATAGGGGTCATACCCTATAAAAACAGCAAAATAGAACTTCCTGATTTGATGGAAATTCTCTACATCTATGCTATTTAGTGTGATAGGCACTAACATCCTCTTGCTACTAAGCACAGGCATATGGTAGTGTGGTTGAAGAATTAATTGTTAGGTATATTTGATTTTAGATAATTTAAGTATAAATAACTCCATGTCACTATGGCTGCTGCACTAGTCAGCACAAATGTGGACATCATGGGCAGCTCTGAGGCCTCTGATCTTGACCCGCAGTGAGACAGGTCCAAGAGACAAGTGGTCGTGTCTGACCTGCATCTCAGTAAGCTACTTTGGGTAGTGTTGGTTTTCTTCAAATCCTGCTCGACCAGCTGTTCGTTGGACAATGGGCACGTTCTATGATTTCTCAATGCTGAGTCTCGAGGAAACCATATTCTTCAGGGTTCTTTGTGAGGACAGAGGGAAGATAGAGACCCCTGCACCTGTTAGCACATCTGCACCTTTATAATTTCCATTGTCAAAAAAAACCTTGCTTTTTGTAAAAAACAAACAAACAAAAAAAACCCTGAAATTCAGAAATGACTTTCCTATGCACTCAGGATGCACATTCTTTATCTTCAAAAAGAAAGATAAAAGTCATCGATACACCTATCATCCAGAAGCGTCTAATTTCTGCGATAGTGAAAGAAATGATATATTCTACTTTCTACCCTGGTTTTTTTCTTCAGTTATTATTTTAAAAAGAAAAACCTTTCTAGGGCAATAAATAAACATCTGTACTATCATTTTGCATGACTGTGGGGAACTCTACATATAATTCTTTCGTAATTTTTTTGTTTTTAAACAGTATTGTCAGGAACACTGCAGAATGAACACCCTTACATTCTTTTACATGTGCTTCTAGAAAGTGAGCTTCCATAGGAAGTCCTGGATTCTGGGCTGCTAAAGGTCCAATCCTGTCTCACGTCCTATACTCTCTGGGCCTCCTCTCCTTGCTGTTTGATGCACAATGTCCATGGCCACTTGTAGTCCACGAGTGAAAGAAAGAATATAAAAATAGCTGGGCTGTTTTGTATGCTCTGTAATTTGTTGGAATCTATTTTAAAATCTATTTTAATCAAAATTGACTAATTGTTTTGGTGTCATGTAGACACCACTTTGCAATTTACAGAGAGTGCTTCACTTATACTTCTAAATAAAAATCTGTGAAGGTTTTAGGGGTAGCCTGAAATCCAATTCTTTGCTTCATGTGGATAGTGGTGTAATTCTAAGTCATTTACAAAGACAGAAGTCTATGCTGCCAGCATGCCTATGTTGTCTGGGACAACAGTTCACACAGCACTGGCTCTTTGCTTGGAAAAATTTTCAACTGGCCACTACCATCACTGACCTCCCTGTCACTGCCATGGAACAGACTGTCAAGAAGCAAAGTCATCAGAATCCCTGGAGCAGAGGAGGCACCTCATCTTTGGAGAAGCAGTTAAGAAAAAATGGAGTTTTCTTCTAGCCATCTTTTTGGTGTCCAAACACAGCATGTAATACAGAGCTCTGGAATGAGAAAACACTGACTGAGTGGTTCAAGATTTTAACTTCTCAGAGCCCAACTTTGTCCTTGGTAAAATAGAAATAACAGTAAAAAAAAAAAGGAACAACACCTATTTCCAGAGTTGCTGTGAGAATCCAGCTAGCTCAGGTATATAAAACTGTTTGTGGGGAAAAAAAACCCTAAATAAATATCCACAGACAGAGCTGTGTGAGGACACTCACCAGCAGCATCTTCACCCATCGACATGAAGCTCATTAGCTCAGGGTCTGAGTTGAGGGCTAGAAAAAGTGGCTGTCCTTTCAGTCCTGGTTCTCTACCTCTCCAAGGGGACTCTTTGGACGTGGCCTGCCCTGGTATTGTCACTGTAGATTCCTCCCTTCCCAGAATTTCATGCAGAGGGACCTTCAAAGTGCAGCTCAGCCTTTCTGACATAGCCCTGACACTCCAGGTCACTTATTTCCAGAGCAAGGGTCTGGAGACCATATAGTTGATATAGCTCATTATCTGGGGAGAGAAACAGCTATGAAGACATTCAGACTCTGCCTGGCAACACTACAGAGCCATCATTTGAATCAAAGATTTCGACTTCCCAGGAGCTGGCAATTGTGCATCTCTACCCAGGCAACCCTCAGTCGATCCATGAATCTCACCCATGAATTATGCATCCCTGAGGGCTATTCAGTTCCCTTCTCTTACAGACATAAAGACAGTAATTTTCATTTCCCTTTATTGTTTAGGAGACCATATGAGAAGTGATGCAGAGTAAAATGCTATAAATTTTGCAGACACAGCTCTGTGGGGGAATGTTGTGTGGTCTTAAACTCACCAGAGACAGTGACTAACCTGGGCAGAGACAATGCCCACCCAGCAGGAAGAGCTAGCCCTCTCTAAAAAGTGATACCTCAGAGCTCCTGTCCTGCAGGTCTGTTATGGACAGGTGCTGTCTAGATAGTGAGTCACCCACTTCAATCATGGGACCCTCCAAAGAAGGTCCCTGTTTGTGATTTTCGTGAGCACATCAGAATTCACCTGTTTTCTCTCAGTCAACTAGATAAAAGCAGTCCTAACAGGAAGCTTCTATCATTTTTATTCAGTACCACAGCTGTCTACATGCAGATTAGAGACGCTTCTTGGCATTTTATGTGCATTTTAATTGACCAAAATTTAAAAAAAGAGTACCTTCATGACCTGTAGGCTTTATTTGTGTCTGGCTATATAGGAATGTCAGGTGAGGCAAGAAGGACACAGCTGTGGTGGTTTAATGTCACTGGCATTCATGTAGGTGTTAGACTTAACGAGTACCCACCTAAGTATTTGTCTGGTGCCTCAAGTGACTGCCTCTGAAGCCACCTGAGGGAGTGATCAGCATGCACTGCAGTGTGGTCCAGAATGTCTCCAGCCTGCAACAGGAGGCCACATATTTAATAACCTCCTGCAGCTGACGAAGGAAGCTAGGAAGCTAACGACCCTCTTTCAGGAGGAAATGCTCCATTTCCTTTTTAGAAAAGAAAAGCTGGAGTAAAATGTAACTCTATTTCTGTATAAAATAAGCACATAGAGTAGCCTTGGTTTAGGATGAGCCTGTGTGAGTGTGCCATGTGCTAACGAGGAGAAAATTTGCAGTGGAGTGCCCAGTAAATGGGATAACCAATTAGGACAAAAGCATCCTCTAACCAGGCATGTAGAAGTGGAAGTGCATTGGCAGGACCCAGCCCTTTAGCATCATGGAGCTCTGGTATGCCCTCTGAGAGGAGGTTTGGTCAGTGTTGAAATTATTCCTACTTTTTAAAAATCCCTCTGTCTCAGAATAAAGAGAGGAATCTACATACTGGTATGTGTGGCTTCTGAGAGTGCCAAATTCTATCCTTTGATAGATTAGACTTTTACCCCCACCATCCAGACCTCCATCCCAAAGATCTGTGAAGTAATTGGCTTCTGTAAAACTTTATCTTATGAGTGATGACCCAAGAGCCCTGTACCTGGGAGTTTTCTCTTCTTGTTGGCAAGAGTTCTCTCCTCTGTGTTATTCTTTCTGAGAGGAAGTACTTGCAGGCAATAACAACAATAGTGACCTTCCTGAGGGTTTCTCCTTATTCCAGGTTCCACCTCCGCATCCAGAGTGCTTCGTAGATTGGTTCCTTTATTAATCCTCTCTTCTCCTCTTCCATTCCTACACATTTCTCTCTTGCAGAGCAACTACTCGAGTGATACGGAGAGTGAGGACAACTTCCTCATGATGCCTCCACGGGACCACCTGGGCCTCAGTGTCTTCTCCATGCTCTGCTGCTTCTGGCCTTTGGGCATTGCAGCCTTCTACCTGTCCCACGAGGTAAGGCCTCCCTCCATCAGTCACACACATGCAGCACACCCAGGCCAATGAGAAGGAGAGCCCAAGAAGCCATTCAGCTCATGCCACCAGTGGGGTCTGTACTGGTGGAGAACAGGCCCGAGGAGGTCAAGGCTCCCTCATCTCACTGTCATTGTGGCACTGCCCCGTGGCCCCTGGGGCAATCTTCAGGAAGAGGGCTGTGTGAGAGAAACAGGTGTCTACTAGGAAAAAGCAGATAGTTTGGGGAGCTTAGAATTCAAGCAGGCACTTGGACTCTGCCATTGGGATTGACCCAGCACTGGGAAGCACCATGCCCAGGGTGAGGATGTCTGACTTAATGAGAAAAGAGTCAAGGGTTTTGTTTTCTTTGTGAAAAGCTCATGCGTATAAAATAGATTCTAGTTTCACAGCAGCCTGTATACTCCTCCCAAATTTTTGTTGTACTAGAGGAAATGATGTAGGGTGGTCATGCTCACTCACAGCCTCCTGGGGCTGAGTCTACTGAAGGAAGGCTTTACTGCCCCCCTCCTACCCGCCCGAAGTAGGAGGGAACTGTTAACATTGAAGCTGTATTTTAATTGTTAAATCTTAGAATGCAATTGATATTTTTACCTTGGATTTCACTAGGACAGGTATTACCTGTTCAAAGAGATGAGAGTAGACATCCTATAAAAGAATCTGCAGGGTACCTGGAGGAAGTGAGCCGTGGACAAATGGGGGCATCACAGGGAAAGATTAACTATGTGGCCATATTGAGAAGATGTCCCTGTCCTGGCTACTCCACAAAGCTTGTGGTGAAGGCTCTGTCTCCGGAGCAAGGCAAACTATGCACAAAGTCTTTGTCTGAAAGATTGTAATTATAAAATAAAGGCCACAATTGCAGAGACTGTCATTTAGAGTCCTTTCCTAGAAAATAATTTTATTTTTCACAATGTAAGAACCTGTTAGACTTCGGCCTAATGATGTTTAATACCTTCAATGATAAAGAGGATTCTGATTATTTGTTCAATAGTGAATGTGAAATGCAGTTTCTAGGGAGGCCCCTGGTCACATTTCTTAAAGTTGAAGGCCTGAGTATAGGGGTTGCCTTCACTGTTGGAATAAGAAGAGAACCCTAGGAATTCCTGGCTCTCAGTTCTTTTCTTCGTTGTGCTTTGATGGTAGATTTCCCTCCAGTGGGACCACAGCAGAGAAATCTCTGGAGGTGAGTGCCCTTCACAGGGCTTACATCCGAATCTTTCCACATGGGAATTCCCAGGCTGATGCCAGGCCCATGCAGCTCTCTCCTTTACAGTCCACAGCTGCGTGGTTCTGGGCTATGCTGCAGACCCAAGTGCAACCATACCTAGCACATAGGCTTCAGCTCAGCTACAAGGTGCCATGCATGCTGTCTGTGCCTCTACAGCCTGACTACAGACAAAATCTTCAGCAGGCATTTGAGGGGAGGAGTCAGCTGCTAAAGGGAGAGTGTGCACACATAATAGAATGGACAGAGTGTGACAGTCATTCCTCTAAATTAAATCAGTGCTTTCCTGAGCAAGCCAGCTAGGAATTTTACACTGGGCACAGGAAAGAGGCAAGCAGGAGCCATCTCTCCATGGTGCTTTGTGGTTGCCACCAATGCCTCCTGTTGCTTGGAGGTACTGGGGGTTGGGATATTGATGTCAGAGTAGATCAAATAGCATATTGATGAAGCCAAGACTCCCCCATTCCAAGTTCCAAATGCTTTTCACAAGGAAATCTTTGACATCAGTATGACTTTAGTTTCTTTTTTCTTTTATCACAGATCATATCTCTTGTAGTTACTGACAATTAGACAGTGACTGCATTTTGTCAAAATAATCACTCAGTAAGGTCAAGAAAACACATGAGGCCATTCCAGGAAAACAAAAATCTCAGTGGTTGGATGGCATGCGGCAGTGAGGAGACAAATTAACAAGATCCTTGAACTTACAAAACCCAGGATATTTTTATTTTGTCCTATTCTAGCTGGGCCCAAGTCAGTAGGCAACTTCTCCATGCCTCAGTTTTCTGATCCATGAAATAGTATTAAAATTACCTGTGGTATGGATCTGACAGGGTTTAGAGAAGTGAAGTTAGAAAAGAAGTCTGCACAAGATTCCTGGAAAGCAGCAGGAAACCCATATTGTCAGTAGACATATGAGTCCCTAGTTGAAGGGACACCTGGAAGGAGACATAAGATCTTTTCTCCAACAGATTTTAAAATATGAAAAAGGTGTTAAGTAGTAGTAATGGTAGTCACAAAAGTGTTTGTAAAGTGGGTAACGTGTTACTCTATTAGGTGCTGGTCCGTATTAAGTACTGTGCATCTGGCTTCTCAGGGAGTGGTCCTGACTAACAGCATCAACACCCCCAGTACTGTTAGAAATGCACATTGCCTAGCCCCACTGCCGGCCTGCTCAACCAGTGCCTCAGGGGGTGGGGCACAAGAACCTGCATTTGAACAAGCCCTCCTGTTAGTCCAGATGCTGCTTCAGTTTGAGTAGTACTATTGCACATACATGATCTTATAGCAAGTCTGTGATATGACATTGCCATCACATCATTTTATGGCCATGAAATCAGGGTTTCAGTGAGGTTGGGTGGTATCCTAAGGCCAGAGTTAGCTGGCAGTGGGCTGGGACTGCCAGGACAGTCTGCCTCTGAGACATCTCTGGAGAAGGCAGCTGGTTGGGCCTGACTGTGATGAAAGACTAAATGTGGAGGCCCATGGAGTAGGATAAGTGTAGCATTTTTTTACAACTTAATTTTATTCCAACCATTAATCGTTTGATACAGCTCCCAATGCAACCACTTTATAAAGAGCAAAGTGTTGTGTGCAATTTTGGTAGATAAAGCTAGGAAATGATGCTTCTGAATGATGTTGAGGATAAAAATGAATGCATAATTTGCAGAGTGACTGCTATAAGTTATTTAATGGGCACATTTTATCTTATTTAAATTTTCAATGAGTCTAAAAGAGAAATTATTATACCCATTTTAAGGATGAAAAAACATGAAGTTTCAAAGGATTAATTTATAGAAATCAGAGAGGTAGTAAGACTGGGTACATGATGCAAATATAAATATTTCTAATCCTTAAAATCAAATTTTCTGTGGTATAACTTTGACTTTTATCTGTTTGAAAACAAAAATAGAAACAGAGTACTTATTTCTAAATATTTGGTGTAGTGAGGAAGAGAAGCCCATTCTAGACAAGTAAAGTTGTTTGTCCCCAACAACTTTACTCAATCCCAGCTTGAGGATGAAGCTGAATGCCTTCCTCCAAAAAAAGTCTTGGGCCTGGAATTGGGCATTGTGCCGGATTACACGCCCTGCATCTGCTGCAGTGTCTTCTGAATTTGAGCCCTTATGATGTTACCATTCATTTCATTTTATAAACTGTTTCTTTCTTTTACTAACTGCAACATTATAGCAATAAATAAATGCAAAAGAGATTTTAAAAATCAGATTATATAAGAAACAAGAAAAAACTCAAATAAACAATCTAACCTTACACTTAGATGAACTAGAAAAAGAACAGCACATAAAACCCAAAGCGAATAGAAAGAAGGAAATAATAAAGATCAGAATGGAAATAAATGAAATAGAGTCTAGAAAAACAATACAAAAGATTAATGAAACCAAGGGCTGGTTCTTCGAAAGGAAAAACAAAATTGACAGTCCCTTAACCAGACTCATCAAGGAAAAAAAAAAAGAGAGGACTCAAATAAATAAAATCAGAAATGAAAGAGGAGAAATAATTATGGACTCCACAGAAATACAAAGGATCATAAGGAAATACGAGCAATTATACACCAATAAGTTAGACATTCCAGATACATTCCTAGAAACATACAGCCTCTCAAGACTGAATCAAGAAGAAATAGAATACCTGAAATGATTTTTTACCACCAATAAAGTTAAATCATAATCAAAAACCTCCCAAAAAAACAAAAGTCCTAGACTTGATGTCTTCATAAGTGAATTTTACCAAACATTCAAAGAATTAACACCTATTCTTCTCAAACTATTCCAAAAAAAATCAAGAAGAGGGAAGGCTCTGTAACTCCATCTATGAGGCCACCATTACCTTGATTTCAAAACCAAACAAAGGCATTAAAAAAAAAAAAAAAACTATAGACTGATATCTTGTTCATTGGGAAAAGGCTAAAAGCATTTTATTTAAGATCAGGAACAAAACAAGGATGCTCACTTTCACCACTCCTCTTCAACACTGTATTGGAAGTAGTGGCCACAGCAATAAATCATGAAAGAGAAATAAAAGGTATTCAAATTGGAAAGTAAGAAGTAAAACTGCCGTTATTTGCCAATGACATGATACTATAGAGAACCCTAAAAATTCCACCAAAAACTGTTAGAAATGATCAGAAGTCAGTGGCATTTTTATACATCAATGATGAACTTTCAGAAAGAGAAATTAGGAAAACAATTTCATTTACAATTGCATCAAAGACAATAAAATATCTGGCAATCAAATTAACCAAGGAGGTAAAAGACCTGTTCTCAGAAAATTATGTCATTGAAAAAAGAAATTGAAGAAGATACAAATAAATGGAAGTATATATCATGCTCATGGGTAGAAAGAATCAACATCATTAAAATAGCCATACTACCCAAAGCAATCTATAGATTCAATGCAATCCCTATCAAAATACCAATGGCATTTTTAGAGAGCTATAACAGATAATCCTAAAATTTATATGGAACCATAAAAGACCCTGAATAGCCATGGCAATCTTGAGAAAGAAGAACAAAATTGGAGGTATCACACTACCTGATATTAAACTATACTATAAGCCTACAGTAATCAAAACAGAATGGTACTGGCATAAAAACTGATACAATGATCAATGAAACAGAATAGAGAACCCAGAAATAAATCCATGTCTATACGTTCACTTAATATATGACAAAGGAGACAAGAATATGCAATGGGGCAAAGACAGTCTCTTCAATAAATGGTGCTGAGAAAATTGGATGGGTACATGCAATGAAAGAAAGAAAGAAAGAAAGAAAGAAAGAAAGAAAGAAAGAAAGAAAGAGAGAGAGAGAGAGAGAGAGAGAGAGAGAGAGAGAGAGAGAAAGAAAGAAAGAAAGAAAGAAAGAAAGAAAGAAAGAAAGAAAGAAAGAAAGAAAGAAAGAAAGAAAGAAAGAAAGAAAAGAAAAGAAAGAAGAAAGAAAGAAACTGGACCACCTTCTTACACCGTATAAAAGAATAAACTCAAAATGGATTAAAGACTTAACTGTAAGACCTGAGACCATAAAAATTCTAGAAGAAAACATAGTAAACTCTCTGATATTGCTAACAGTAATTTCTTTTTGGATATTCTCTTTATTCAAGAGAAACAAAAAAAAAAAATAAACAAATGGGACTACATCAAACTAAAAGTTTTTGTACAGCCAAGGAAACTATCAGCAAAACAAAAAGACAACTGACTGAATGGGAGAAGATATTCGCTTATAATTCATCTAATAAGAGGTGAATCCAAAATATATAAAGAACTCATACAACTCAACAACAAAAATAAATAAATAAACAATCCAATTAAAAATTGGCAGAAGAGGAATTGCAGATGGCCAATAGACATATGAAAAAGTGCTCAAGGTCACTAATCATCAGAGGGATGCAAATTAAAACCACAATGAGATATCACTTCACACCTGTCAGAACAGCTGTCATAAATAAATCAAAAAAACAAGTGTTAGTGAGGATGTGGAGAAAAGGGAACCCTCGAACACTGTTAATGTGATTGTAAATTGGTATAGTCACTATAGAAAACAGTCTGGAGGTTTCTCAAAATATTACAAATGAATATACCTTTTACCCAGCAATTGTACTTCTGGATATTTATCCAAAGAAAACCAAACAATAATTCATAAAGATCTTTGCACCCTTATGTTCATGGCAGCACAATTTACAATAACCAAGATACAGAAGCAACCTAAATGCCCATCTATAGACAATGGGATAAAGAAGTTATGGTTCATATAGACAATGGAATATTACTCAGCCATTAAAAAGATGTAATCCTACCACTCACAGCAACATGGATTGACCTAGAGGTTATTATGCTGAGTGAAATAAGTCAGAAGAAAGATAAATACCATATGATTTCACTTATATGTGGAATCTAAGGAAAAAAAGAACAAACTTATCAAAAACAGACTCAAAAATATAGAGGACAATCTGGGGATGGTCAGAGAGGAGGAGGTGGGGTGAAGGGTTGTAGAAGTACAAATTAGTAGTTGATAAATTGCTATGAGGATGAAGAGCACAGCATAGGGAATGCAGTTAGCATTAATGTAATGGCTCGGTGGAAAACCAGAGGAGAGAAGGAGCAATTAGGGGGATGATTTTATAAACTATATAAATGTCTAACTAATGTACTGTATACTTGAAAATAATAATAAAATAAAATTAAATAAGAGAAATGGGTTGTTGCTAATTGAGGTGATGTCACGAACATTTCCTTTTTCAGTGTGAGAAATTGTAGCATGTTTGTATGTTGATGAACATGATCCAACAAAGAGGAAAAGTTAATGTTACACCAGGAAGGCTGGTGAAAGAGAATTTCTGGAGAGATGTTATTGAGCGAATGGGTGGAGTGAGAAGTGAAGGGGCTGTCTTTCTTAAGAACTCATGAGTTCATGCAGAGTTGCAGAAGATGGGTGGGAGCTACCCAAGAAGCTGGGCTGAGGAGGCAGGTGCTAAAGTTTGAGGAGTGATGAGGCTGTTCCAGGGCCTCAGGGAGGAAATAGCAGGATTGTGGAGGTGAGCGTGACTTGGGAACCAGGCCTCCTGCAGGGCTTCCCCAGTCACATTCCTCCGTGCACATGCAGTTGTGGTGTGGGCACAGGAGTGATGTGCCAGGGCTGCCAACATACTTGAAGACCATAAAGCAAGAGATGCAGGAACTCAATAATGTAGACAAAGGAGCAAGGCAAGGATGAGTGTGAGAGGCATAAGGCTGAGTTAGAGTTTCCTGGTTATCCAACAACCTAAGGCAGCCCCCCAATTCCTCATGTGACAACCTCTTCTCTGAGGATGCTAGGGGGGTTGAAAATGTTGAATGTAGACTCATTCTGCTCTGAACAAGACCTGACACCAAAACTAAACTAGGTGATATACTAAGCTGACAATCAACCTTTATTCAAAATGCACTGTGTCAGCCACAACAGAATCCCTATTAGAGAGGGTGATCCTTCTGAACACAACCTTGTTTGGGTCCAGACATGCTGCTGAGAGCAGGCAGTCCTACTAGATGAGGGTGATAATCCCTCCTCAGGCTTCTGGCCAGGCCAGACCAAGACTGCAGATAGCGGGTGAGGGGAAAGGCCCCTTCGCACATACGTGGAACCAGAATGACAGTAGCAGTATTTCCCTAAATACAAACTAGGTGCAAGTGCTTTATTTGCACCCACTTATTACAGCAGTCCTGTTAAATGTGGTACTAGAATTTTCACATTTTACAGGTGAGAAAGGTATATAGGCCCTATTCAAATCAGGGTCAGTGCTGTGTTTAAATCCATTGAATACATCCAGAGACACTTTTTCAAAATAGATTTATAGGAGATTTTATTTCATTCTCACCATTAAAGGAGAGGCAGTTTCTGGTGGTCCAGCAAGTGAGGAAGCTAAAGCCCAGCAAGGCTACTTAACTTCTCCAGGATTACACAGTAGGTTACTGTACACCAGCACTGGGACTTACACTGGGTGAGATTATAAGAAAACACTTGGATGCTGAAAGGGTCCCTCTGTGAATGCTCACATGTGGCTCCTAAAGAGTCTAGTCCAATTTATTCATGGTCACATTTTTTTTTAAGTTTAATGCTGTTTGGTTTTGGTTTATTACTTTTCCCATAGAAATATAATTATTTTCCATTATTTCCCATTTCTCCTTCCAACAAAGTCAGTTTTGTGACTTCAGAAATTATCCTATGGTATCCAGTTGTTTATTGAAAGAGGTAAAGTGATTTCTTTTTATGTCTTCATTTTTTTTAAATATAGAACTCTCCAGGTATAAGATATGTTATTGTACATTTCTTAAAGTTAGAAAAGAAAAAGGGATTAGAAGAAAATCACTCCAAATACAAGTAATGAATGATTTTCCTCTTCTTTCCACATGTGTTTGTGTTTATTTGATTCTTTAAACATCATTAATTGAAGATGATTTTCAAACCTACCTTAGTTTGAAAATAACACTCAAAACAGTACACAAGCATATCTGTGTAGCTTAAATTATTTTAAAAAATTCAGTCAAGTAACCATCACCCAAGACAAGAATAGAATATCTTCAGGATCCTGAAGCCTCCCTTTCATACTCCTTCCTAATTACAATCCCTGACTCCCCGTCTAGTAATCTCTATAATGACTGCTATCATACTTATTTCCTAGCATATCTTTATTATTTTACCCTCTAAGTTTGTATCCCTGAGCCTTCATTTCTTTATATTTCCTTACCTCACTTGTAAACACTATGTTAAATATAAGTGGCATTCTTATCTTGTCTTGGGTCTCTAGGGAAAATTTTCTAACTTTCATTGTTTATAGAATCTTTAAGTATCTTATTTTTTAAACATGAATGGATATTAAATTTATAGAAAGATTTTGTGCAAATGAAAAAAATATAAGTGTTTTTTTAAGCTGTCAATCTTCCTGTAATCTTTAATGTGGTAAATTGCATTAACTGACTTGAGAATGTTAAACTAATCTTGCATTCATAGAGTAAACCCTTACTGATCATAATTTTTATGTCTTTGAATTTGTGTGCTTTTATTTTCCTTGATATTTTTTGCATCTGTGTTCATGAGAAAGATTGATTTGTATTATCCTTCCTGGTAATTTCTTCCTCAAGTTTTTGTTGCAGTATTATGTTAGTTGTGAAGACTTCGATTTTTTTCTCTTCTCTGAGTTTCTATGAAAGTGAAACTATTTATTTGTAAATATTTGATAGCACTCACTGGTGGATATATCTGGGACTGGAGCTTTCTTTGTAAAAAATTTTTCATTACTGATTTAATTAATTTAATATTGATAAGTTGTATTTTTTATAATTTTGTTGATTTTATCTAAATTATTGATATTATTGATCAAAGTATGAATTTGGGCCTTTCTGATTTCCTTTTAGGATATAAACAGAAGGATGTATCAATATATAGATAGATGATTGATTGATACATACATACATACATACATACATTGATCAACCGATCGATCGATCAGTCAATTGATTGATAGATATAGATAGACATACCTACATCCAAAAAGACAATGCTATTATTTTATATTGTCAGTATTTATTTGTATATACCCACATATTCCACTTACTTTGTTTCTTATATCTTCCTGAATCTTTGACCTTCTAGCTTGAATAATTTCCCTGTTGTCTAAAGAACATTTTTTAGAATTTCCTATAGTTTGGATCTGCTGGTGGCAAATTCCCTGTTTTGTGTCATTGGAAATTTCTTTATATTATTTTTACCCTTGCAGATATTCTCACTAGGTATAGGATTCTGATTCACATTTCCCTCTTCAGCTGTGTTGAAACTTCTTATTAAACCCATTTGCTGAGTTATAATATCCTTTTGTAAATTTATCAATTCTAGAATTTCTTTGTTTCTTCTTTTCCAGATCTGCTGTAACTGTTTTTATAGTTTCCAACTACCTGCCAAGTGTTTAAAACTTTTTGTTTTCTTATTTCCTTGAATATAGTAAGCAGAGATGTTTTATAGTCTGTACCTGATAATTACATCTGGAACCCCACTGAGTCTGTTTTTTTTTTTTTTTTCCTCGTTCTCACTCATGGTGTGTTTCTTAATTTTTTAAAAAATGTATATTGGCCATTATTTCTAAAAAAGTATTCATTGTAGTATTTTGTGGATTAGGATGATGGCACCTTCCTTCAGATAGACTGTTTCTTTGTTTTTGCCAGGATACAGAGCACAGAGATTCCAGGGTCACCTTAGTCCAAGCTCAGATTTTGAGCTGATGCAAAGCCAGTCTATAATTCATGAAAGGACAGGTATACTTCTGCTTTACTTTTTCTATTACGCTTTAGTTCTTTGGTGCTCTATTCTATGGTACTAGCTAGTTTGCCAGGATCTCCCTCTTCAATGGGCTCTGAACTCCAAAAGTACGTAAAAAAAATCACTTTCTTAGGTGCCTCTTATGGTCAGCAAACAATACAAGGGCAGAAGTGTCTCCATGTGCCTGCCTCACCTCTCTCCCCCTCTTCTCCAGATTCTAGTCCTCTCCTGGTCTTGGCCTGATTAACCCTTATTTTCTTATCTCTTTGATACTTTTAAAAGTATTCTCTAATATTTCCTTAAGGATTTTTAGCTGTCTTCTGAAAAAAGGGTTTGTAGTGGCATTACCAGAAGCAGACGTCTGCATTTCTCTCTTTCCTTAATTGTTTATACAGAGAAAGAATTCCCTTACAACAGGAATATTTTTTAATGAGAAAAGTGAAGTCTCGGTTGAGGAGCTTAGAATATCTTTGCTTGAATTCTCATTCTTTCTGATGCTTACAGAAACTTGAACTGTCTCTTTGCTCTGCACTATCACAACAACTACAGTGCCACTTAGGTTGACAGGATGTGTCAGAAAATGGGACACAGCTCATATGTGCCTCATCAAATTTCTAGAAAGTAGCATCTTATTTAGATGATACAAAGCACAGGGTTTGGCACATTGTAGTGGCTCACAAAGTCCTGCTTGCATTTTTGTGATGCAAAGACCTACACACCCATGTTCTGTTTGGTCATTTCATAAAAATAAACCCTGTGGCTTATAAATGTAGTTCACCTAAATGTGTTCAGGCAGAGTTGGGAGAAGTTGGCCATGCCTGAGATTAAATCAAGTCACCAAATGCTCTGGGCATATGCCTTCTGCAGGGCTGTGGTCAGCTAGAGCTAACCCCACTAGGGACTAGAAGACAATGCAAATCTCATTCATCCAAGCTGTTCTGCTGAGGAGGGGGTTACTGTCTTGTAGATCCAGGGCTGCTCCCAGAGAGTGTTAATTCTCTGTCCCTCTGGCTTATTCCTCTTGCATCATAGGTGGAAACAAAGACAGAGTGATCTGAGTGGGGCACTGTCTCAGGAAGAAAGCAAATCACACAGATGTAAGCTTTATGCTGCTGAAGGAAGTAGATTGACATAAGACTGGGAAGGCAGGGTAGGGCCAGAGAGCCTTCAATGCAAACTAGTCTATCTCTTAACAGAGCATTTTATACCAGAGAATAACAGGTTGGAAATAAAACACCAAGAACAATTATGAGAAAGCACAGTATATAAACAATATGTTCGAAAACAAACTCATCCTTAGACCAGAAAATCTTGTCGTAAGGAAATAGCAGAAACAATGTCAACTCAGTGGGGTCTCTGTAACTATCTGCTGTAAACCTTCGGAGTCACTGGAGATAGATGAAGGAAGACCTGAAACAGTTCATCTCCCTCCACTCTCTTACAGGGCAGGAGCAATAAACCTTATTGGCATAATAATGAAACTGGGACTTTTTCAAACATTTGAAGCAAAATACTTCGGGTGTTTTCAGAAACTGTCACCTATCCATCTTTCTCACCATTTATCTCACCAAAACAAACCAGAATTGTCATGTTTTCTTACCTAAATCTTGTCATAAAAACAAATCTTTGAAATGTTCATCATTATTTTTTGTTTCAAAGTTGTATGCATTACATAAAAATGAGCCCTGTGTCTTCCACGCACTGAATGATGTAATTTGTAATCATCAACAAGTCTTGGAGTTCATGTTTTATATACTTCACCATGCCCCTCTTTTGTCTTCAAGTTAGTTATTCTTGGATGTCCCCAATCTATAGTACATCGAAAAGCACCCAACAAGTGTATCTATAGGTACTAGCAAATACAGAATTAGCCTTAGATCTAACTTTTTACTTGAGAGTCACAGGTTATATAAGGTAATAGCCACATAGTTAAAGGTTATCTGGTTCAGCAAAATAACTACTAAAGCCATAAAATCTCTGCCTGAATAGGGGAGAAAGACCTGGTAAAGCATGCCCCGGCCCCAGGAGGTGTGGAAAGAAGGAGTGATGGAACCACATGGAAAAGAAAATGCTACTAAGAGACAAAATGAGTGGGAAAGACTTGGATCAGGCCCACCTCAGCCTCCCAAAGTGAGTGATATGTAAATTAAGATTGTGGAAAAGGCACTACTGGGGCTGCAAGACACTAGCCAGGCACAGGAATAGTGTTAGCTTTGCAGACAAATGGATTAAAAAACATTGCCAGAGGGATGCACCCAATACAGCAGATGGATGTATATTAGAAAACATATCAGGAAAATGTGCAGTGACAGCTCAGTGGTCATAAGTGACAGCGCCCCCTTTTTCTCCCTCCCTCTCTCTCCTCTTTTTCCCCTTCCTCCCCTTCCCTCCTCTCTCTCTCTCTCCTGCCTCATCAATCTCTCTATCTCTATATGTATATTTTAACATGCTGATTATAGTTTCTGAAAGCTGTTTTACAACTTCTGGATTTAAACAATTTCATATAAATATTAATGATCCAGTGCAGCCAGACAAATCAGATTTCTGATTTATTTTTTTCCCTCTGGAATCTATGCTGGAGTTAAGATACTAATTTTAATTTGTTTTGCTGTATAAATAAACAAATACATCATGTCTGTTTTGTTCCCTTGCTGTATTAGATGGATCTTTTTTCAGTTACAGGTGAAGCAGTGACTCAGTAATGATTATCTTGATTTCATGATAATTTGTCTGTAGCAGACATATTATTGTCCAAGGGCAGAGACTGTGCAATGCCTGCACATTTTTTTATGTGTGTTTCTAAATTTCATAGTTTTTATTTTAACTGTAGGGTATATATATACATATATATATGTATATATATATATATAAAATATATTTTTACACTGTGTACTCACCTCCCATAGTTAGATTTCTTTCTGTCACCACATATTTGACCCCCTTAATCCCGTCTACCTCGTTTCACCCCCAACTCCTACCCACTGATAACCACAAGTCTATAGTCCATGTCTATGAGTCCCTGTTTGTTTGTCCTGTTCATTTGTTGCTTTTATGTTTATATCCCACATATAATTGATATCATGTAATTTTTGACTTTTTCTATCTGGTTTATTTTGCTTAGCATGATTATCTCAAGGTCTATCCATGTTGTTGCACATGGCAGTATTTCATCTCTTTTTATGCCTGAGTAATATTCCATTATATATATGTACCACAGCTTCTTTAGTCAATCGTCTATTGTAGGACACTTTGGTTGCTTCCATGTCCTGGAAACTGTGAATAGTGCTGCTATGAACATTGCTGTGCAAATATCTTTTTAGATATGGGTTTTCGAGTATTTGGGGTAAATACCAGTAGAGGGATTGCTAGATCATATGGTAGATCAATTCTTAGTTTTTGAGGATACTGTTTTCCATAGTGGCTGTACCAACTTGCAGTCCCACCATCAGTGTATGAGGATTCCTTTTTCTCCACATCCTCTCCAACATTTTTTATTAATTGTCCTGTTGATTATAGCTATTCTAACAGGTGTGAGATGGTATCTCGTCATGGTTTTGATTTGTATGTCATAATAGCTAGTGATGCTGAGCATATTTTCAAATACTTGTTGTCCATTTGTTGGCCATTCTCCAAGGAGAAGTGTCTCTGTTCAGGTCCTCTGCCCATTTTTCAATTGGATCATTTGTTTTTTGTTGTTGTTGTTGAGTCATATAAGTTCTTTGTGATTTTTGGATATTGGGCCCTTATCAGAGGCATTGCTTGCAAATATATTTTCTCATTCGGATGGTTGTCTCTTTATCTTGTTGATGATTTCTTTTACTGAGGAGAAGCTTTTTAGTTTGATGTAGTCTCATTCATTTATTTTAGCTTTCACTTTCCTTGCTTTTGAGGTCAAATTCATAAAATCCTCTTTAAGTCTAAGGTTCTTGAGTTTAGTTCCCATGTTTTCTTCTATGCATTTCATTGATTCTGGTCTTATATTCAGGTCCTTAATCGATTTTGAGTTAATTTTGGTGTGTGGTGATAGACAACAGTCTAGTTTCATTCTTTTGCAGGTGACTTTCCAGTTTTCCCAGTACCACTTATTGAAGAGTTTTTCCTTTCTCCACTGTATGTTTCTGGCTTTTTTGTCGAAAACTATTTGCCCATATAAATATAGATTTACATCTGGGCTCTCAATTCTGTTTCACTGGTCCGTGTGTCTGTTTTGCTGCCTATACCATGCCGTTTTGATTACTGTCGCTTTATAGTATAATTTAAAGTCAGACAGAGTGATGCCTCCAGCATCGTTCTTTTTTCTTAGGATGACTTTGACAGTTGGAGGTCTTTTGTGCTTCCATACAAATCAGATGACTTTTTGTTCTATTTCTTTAAAAAGTGCCAATGGGATTTTGATGAGGATTGCATTAAATCTGTACAATGCTTTAGGTAATATGGTCATTTTAACTATGTTGATTCTTCCAAACCAAGGATATCTTTCCATTTCTTTTGTATCTTCTCAATTTCTTTTAATGGGGTCCTGTAGTTTTCATTACATAGGTCCTTCACGTGTTTCGGTAAATTTGTTCCTAGGTATTTTTTTTTCTTGCAATTGCAAAAAAAAAAAATTATTTTTTCCAACTTCTTTTTCTGACATTTAATTTTTAGAGTATAGAAAAGCTATGGATTTTTCAATGTTGATTTTGTATTCAGAAACTTTACTGTATTTGCTTTTTTTTCTAGTAGTGATCTTGTGGAGTCTTCAGAATTTTCTATATAGAGAATCATATCAGCCACAAATACAGACAGTTTGACTTCTTCGTTTCCTATTTGGATGCCTTTTATCTCTTTCTCTTGCCTGATTTCACTCACTAGGACTTCCAATATTATATTGAATAACAGTGGTGATAGTGGGCAGCCTTGCCTTGCTCCTGATCTTAGAGGGAAGGTGTTTAGTTTTTCACCGTTAAATATAATGTTGGCCGAGGGCTTGTCATATATGGCCTTTATTATACTAAGGTACTTTCCTTCTATACTAATTTTATTAAGTGTTTTGATCATAAACGGATGTTGTATCTTATCGAAGGCTTTTTCTCCATCTATTGATATTATCATATGATTGGTATTTTCAAATTTGTTTATGTGCTGTATCACATGAATCGATTTGTGTATGTTGAACCATACCTGTGCCACTGGGATGAAACCTACTTGATCAGGGTGTATAATCTTTTTAATATGTTGTTGTATTCAGTTCACTGGTATCTTATTTAGGATTTTTGCTTCTGTGCGCATGAGAGATATTGGTCTTTAGTTTTCTTTTTTTGTGTTATCTTTACCAGATTTTGGTATTAGGGTAATATTGGCCTCAAAAAATGAATTGGGAAATATTGCCTCCTCTTCAATTTTTTGGGAGAGTTTGAGGAGAATAGGTATTAAATCTTCTTTGAAAGTTTGGTAGAATTCACTGGTAAGGCCATCTGGTCCTAGACTTTTACTTTTTGTAAGTTTTTGATGATTATTCCAATGTCCATACTACTGATAGATCTATTTAGATTTTCTAGTTTGTCTTGATTCATCCTAGGAAGGTTGTATTTTTCTAGTACTGGTCCATTTCTTCTAGGTGATTAAATTTGGTGTTATATACTTTTTCATAGTATTCTTGTATGATCCTTATATTTCTGCAGTGTTGTCATAATTTCTCCCTCTTTCATCACTGATTTTTTTGTGTGTGTCCTTTCACTTTTATTTTTAGTGAATCTACCCAGGGGTTTGTCAATTTTATTAAACTTCTCAAAGAACCAGCTCTTTGTTGTATTTATTTTTTCTATTTTTTTTTCAATTTTATTTATTTCTGCTCTAATTTTAGTTATTTCTTTCCTTCTGCTGACTTTAGACTTTATTTGTTTTTCCTTTTCTGGTTTTTTAAGATGAAATATTAGGTTGTTTATTTGGGCTTGTTCTTGTTTTCTGAGATAGGCCTGTAATGATATGAGCTTTCCTCTTACGACGCTTTTGCCGTGTCCCAAAAGTTTTAATATGTTGTACTAGCGTTATCCTTCATTTCGATGTATCTCTTGATCTCTCTTTTTATTTCTTCTCTGACCCAGTTATTCTTCAGTGCCATGTTGTTTAATCTCCATGTGTTCATGGTCCTTCTCGTTTTCTTTTTACACTCAATCTCCAGCTTCAAAACATTACGATTAGAGAATATCGTTGGTATGATTTCAATCCTTTTATACTTTTTGAGGCTATCGCTGTATCCCAGTATGTGGTCTGTTCTTGATAATGTTCCATGTACACTAGAGAAGAATGTGTAAGCAGCTGTTTGGGGATGGAAGACTCTGTAAATGTCAATTATGTCCAGTTGGTCTAATGTGTCATTTAAGGATGCTATTTCCTTATTGATTTTTTGTTTGGATGATCTGTCCATATCTGACAGTGGGGTATATAGGTCCCCTACTACGATAGTATTTTGATCTGTTTCTCCCTTTAGCTCTGTTAGTAATTGCTGTACATATTTCTGGGCTCCTTGATTGGGAGTATAGATGCCTGCACATTTTAATCTAGGGTTAGAATCACAATGTACTAAACTTTACATTCTTCTTTCTGTCCTTATGGCTCACCTCAATTTTCATTTCCAAATGTGTGATCTTTTTGTTTTTAGATTATGTATCTAAAGCTTTGAGAACATAGCATGCTTCTAAAATACATTTGTTCATATTTTTTTGCATTCCTTTAAGATTGAAGTACTCTTCATGGATCCTGTGACTCCCTGAGAGCTAAACAGAAGATGTAGTGTCAGGAGCTCCTGGTTTTATGCAGTGGCCCTTTGCCTCTGGCCACCATCCATGGCCATGCCTGTGAATGCTGACTCCTTCTTGGTCATATCTTGGGACACACACTCAGCCATGCATACCCTAGTTGATAAAAGAGGCACCAAAGGGCCGCCACAAGTGTTTCTGAGTGCAGCCACATGGAAAGCCCTGCTGGCCTCAATTGGCCTCAAGTAGAGTCTTGGGGCTCCACATGTGTCAGGGGTGTGACCGTGACAGTGTGGTTGATAGGATGTCCCTACTTTCTGAACTGGGGATGGGCCAGAGCTCCTGATTCTTCTTGCCTTTCATAGCATGAAGTACCACTTTGCATGGAGGATGGCAGTTTCATGTTTCAATTCACACATATATTAATGTAAGCTGAACATACAAATTCATGAAAGGTTTTGATGATCCATTAGTTATTAGCACATTATAGATTCTTGTGGAAGTCTATGGCCATTTTCAGTATAACTGACATTTTGATTTTGACATCAGTGAAATTTCGTTTTTCTCACTGATGGAGACCCCTTAATGAGACTATCTTACTCATTAGGCTCACTGTATGTGGGCATTTTAAAGGTGCTTATAACAACACCACTTGCACCTCTGCCATAAAAAAAAATGATATAGCAAGAGAACAGAGACCTATCTTACAATTCTGGAGGTGGCTGATCTCAGCAATGTCCCTCTTTTCTTCTTTCTTGATAAGCTTTAGCATTGTTTGGCACTTTGAGAGTTATGTGAATTCCAGATGTAGATCTTAGCACATGCTGAATTTAGAGCTGAAAAAATTATCTTGAGCATAGCATGTACTATGACCTGCAGAGTATGTATTATACTCCTCATTTTTTATTTTTTCTTATCTCACTTTAGACAGGGATTATTTATTTTTAACTTGTCTAGATTATGTATAAAATAGTAAGACTTTGAAATAGAACTGCTAGATATGTTTCCATTGTTCTGTATCTAAATCCATCTGAGCTTTGTGTTGCAGCAATGTTCAAGCACACACAAAAACAGAAAGTATAGTCAGTCCAATGTACTCAGTATATGAGTTTGTAGGTGAGAGCTGTGGGGTTAGTTGCCTTAAAAACAATTCAAAGATAAATGATGAAGCATTGAGTTCTTGAGTAACATGACTGCAGATTGCTTAAGGGACTTTGAAAGAGCAAGATATGTAAGCAGAGAGAGGTGTCTTTTAGAACTGGCCCTGCACTAGGCTATATTAGAATGCAAGTGGTGAATTTATGAGTATAAGTCAGCTGCTCCTGGGGCCAGTCGCATCCTTTGGCCATGTCCTGGATCCTTCCCATCCTCCACCTCAACATAGCTGTGGTTATCCAGAAAGCTTCATGGTTTGGAAACACTTTAACATTCATATCACAACTCTCCTGGCAAGCTTCAATCACCACATGGACAGAATTACCCTTTAAGAGCCTCCTGGCACTGCCCACTCCATCCTAACTGGGCATTTTCAAAGTCTGAACCCAAAGCTTTCCCACTCCCTCCATTCTGCCATTACCCCAACCTCTTGTTATATTGCTACCCTCCAATGCCACCTGTCCCCATCCCAGACCCGCACTGCCCACCACTACCAGATGTGGTCTTTGGTGGTTTCTTTGTCACCAAGACAGCCAGAGGAGCTTTTTGGATGTCTTGGGATGGTTTATAGGTATAGAAAGCACAAGAACAGATAGGCTCTATTTTTTGGTTCTTCCAGAAATCCCTCTATATGTAGTAGAGATGTGGTAAGTAGATAGAGAGAGACAGGAATCTTGAGACCTGGTCTCACAGAGCTCAACCTTAAAATAATTCTCTGTATTCCTGAGATAATTTCAAATAATTTTGCCTAGTCCTTCTTATAGGAAATGATATGCAGAGTTTAAAAACCAAAGTGGATCTTATATGTGACAAATCTTACTTCCAGAGCCATCTGTGTTCATGCAATGATTTGGGATTACTCCATCAGGAGCTCTTGGGAGTATATTTATGCATATAACATTGCACACAAGGAAGCCAAGCACTAATCAGCCAGACCTTGGATAATAGCCCTGTCTCTGATTCTTCAGCAGGGTGCCTGAATCATGCACACTGCCCATAAAGAAGCTCAGATCTATGCAGCACCTAATTGGTCTGGCCTTTAAGCTGCTTTTTGGGTAATTGGCAAGGTATCTCACAGGGAACACTCGCAGTGTGGCAACATTTATTATTCATGAATGTTGAACCATGAGAAAGGGTGTTGCCCAAAGTTCAGCTGACATGCTCAAGTCTGAAAGAAGCCAGAGCCCTGAATGCAGCCTCTGGGCCTCTCCCTACTGGGGGGGGCAGAGGTGGAGGGGACTCTATATATTTGCTCAGGTACACGTGGATGTTCTTTGCCAAAGTTGTGCTTGTCACTTCCCAGAAAGGGGGATGAAGGGAAGCTTCTCTGGGCAGCTTTGCCTTCTGGGAAGGTTGTCTCTTCCCTGTGGGCCTTACTACCCTGCTGCACTTACAGCAAATGGGAGGAGCTGGCATCTCAGTTCCATAGTCAGAGAGGCATTTTCTGTCCTGGGCAGGCTCTCAGGCATAATGCCTAAATAATTGTCTAGAATATGCTCCCATGTGTGAACCACGAGATGATCAGGATAATCTGGAGACTACCTGAGTGTGTTTTCTTTATTTCTGTTCATAGAACTAGAATTTGCCTACATTCAAGAGTCCAAATGCCTGGGCCTCTCTCCCCTCTGTCCCCCACATTCTCTGGCTGTCCTCCCCACAGCCTATAACCTACTCACTGGGGCTGGGGCATGGCCCATACTCCCCTTCCCACCACTGCCCCACACCGCCCCACGGGAATACTTCTCTGGCCCTCCTCCCCTGAGAGCTTCCACTTGGTCTACAGAATCTCTGCTGGGTGTTCTCTCTTAGCCCTTTCTTTGTGACCCAGATACTCACTCAGCGTGGCCACTCAAGGGAAACACTTGTCCTTTCTGGTTCTCTTCCCATTCTATTGTGCCAATCTCAAATACATGGGGATTATCTCTTGGTTCAAAACCCAGGAAATTAGTCCATACCCATCTTCCTATCAGTGTCAGATGTGATCCCCAGGAGGAGTAAACCTGTAATTGAGAAGCTTTAAAATAAAATACAGGAACACCCGAAGCCCTCACTGTTGTCCTGTAATTAGATATCATCATTAGAGTACTCTCATTTTACCAAGTCCATTGCATAACTGTGCCGACCACTCAGTGGCAATAGCAAAAAATATTAACCTTGGTGAATATTGCATTAATTTATCTATCAAATTCTGTAAGCACATGATTTGTTAAGTGTAGACAAATCCTACTTGTCTGCATTCTTGGCCTAATAGTCTTTTATGTAAAAGGCCAATTCTCTCTGAACATTCTTTATTACTCTTAATCACCATTTTAGGAGCAGGGAGGCCCCAAAATGAGTTTCTATTCCCCCAAATAATTCCACTTCTTTATTAGAAAGAAATAGTATGACTCCAGTTAAGGGTTTGGGGAGGTTGTATCTTTCATTTAGGACAGAGGACTTAACACTTTGGTGCCAGAATAGAAATCATTTGTCCTCCAAACATCACCAACACCCCACCCCTGTCTAGTTGGGAATACTGTGACCTCCTACTGCCTTTGTAATAAAGCAAGAGAGGAAAGGAGTCTGTGCACATCATGCATGACATGTAGCATCACAAGCCATAAAACTAAAGAATGGCCTTGGCAGCAGGACTTAAAAGTGATCTTGGCACAACCTTTCATTAATCTGCAAAATGATTAATTTTATTTCCCAGAAATTTGACAGAATTCAAAACCCAGAGAGTGAGGCTTAAAGCAGATTCAACCTTAGATACATTTCTAAATATGTCTAAACTCAGAACTATTCCCCCTCAGCTTCCAGCATAGAATTATAATAATAGTTTTTCATCATCAAAAAGCATGATTTGAGAGTTTTTGTTCATGGTGACTTATGAACAGATGGTTATAAGAGTCAAGAACTCAGAGTCTGAAGAAATTCCCTTATCTAGACACATCACTGTCAGCCACTCAGGGTCAGAACACATTACCCAGCACCCACGCTAGAGACAGGACACCTCCCCAGTCCACTCCACTGACATTGACAATGATGTTGGCTGTCATCTCCTGAGCACTTAAATGTTCCAGGTACCCTGTTAGGTATTTCATGAGCTTTATTGCACATGTCCCTCCACAGTTCTGAAGTGAGGTGAGAAGAATGCCTTACTTGGAGGTAAGGTAACTTGGAGGCAAGATCCAGAAATAAAGGGGCCTGGCACACAGGATACTTTTTCCAAAACCTTCCATTCTCATTAGTTGAAAAATGGTGAATCCTTATTTAAGATTCTGTAGTGATAAGGGCAATATATTGTTAGACCTTAGAAATTAGGATTAGGAAAATGCACTGAGAAAGGGCCACCTACATGCGGGAAATGAGCTAACGCTCTGCTCAGATCCTTCTTGGAGGTTGTCAGGGTATAAATAACACATAAATATGATTAAAGTACTAACTGACAAATTGTTTTCAAGGAGAAGTTCTGTTTTGCTTGTTTAAAGGCTCAGCATATGTTTAGAATATATATTTTGCATAAATTAATATAACCTAATGATATGAGCCCTCCCTTTCAACATGAGCATGTTGAGGAAAGAAATGGAAAGAACAAAACAATAAATTAGCATCTACATCACATGTGGAGAAAAGTCCTAAAAAATATGAATGGTCAAATATTTTTAATGCAGCAATATTGCTTTAAGGTCTTCTATTATACAGCAGTTAACTAGTTTATATTTCAAAGTTTTTTCAGTGGCCTACTTTAATAAATAAAAGCTAATCGCTGAAATTAACAAATGATTTATACATGTTTATCAGATTCTTAAAGACGTTAGTAACATAAGTAGGTAAAGAAACTTTCTTGCTAATATTTTAACATGCATATAAATTGACCTTCACAGCTTTTGGTCTATCCTAATAAATAGGCAGCTCCTCCTAGGTAATCCTCATGCCCTGACAACTGTCTGAAATAAGGCAGTGTGGGGGGTAGGAAGCATTACTCTAATGTGATAGAAGTTGGAACTTTGAGAGTCCAAGGTACCCTACAACCTTCTTTCCACTACCTCTTGTCATGACTGCTTCAACTGTTCTTCTTAGCCCCACTATCACCTACCCCAAGCTTAGTGAGACTGGGTGAAGATGGAGCTTTCATGTGTTCACCTTCTTGGTGCACAGAAGAATCTTTGCCCAAGGCCTGCAGATACATTGCTTCCTCCACTGAGTGAAGGCAAAGCTGGGCCTTCCCACAGGCACCCTGACTTTTGGAGTGGTGAGTCCCTTTACCCCTAATCCCAGTTGACTTGGACAACAAACAAAGACAAACAACTGTTTTGAATTCACCAAGGAATTTGTGTGGATCCATCACATTCATGCTTGTGTTCTTAAGTAGAGCAACACAGACATCTGAAAGACACAATATTTAAACAGCTTAAAAGCAGTGCTTGGTGTTCATAGGAATCAGCTTTGTAATAATTGCTTTCTTCCTCAGAAAGGCACACAGCCCTAGGGCAAGACCCATTTACCTTAGGGGAACCAGAGGGAATCAGAGTCCTCTGGCCTTACCCAGAAAAGCCATTTGGTTCATTTTGCCCTATCAGCAGCTTGGGCTAACCCATGGCTCTCTCATCCCTCTGCTGATTGAGAAGGGGATTAAGGGAATGCCAAAAAGGTGTCTTGCAGCATCTCTGCAAGTCAGAGTACCATGTCTTGGTAGCACTGAGGGGTCAGCCTGTCTCTCGCTTGCCAGGATCATTTCTGACCCGAGAAATGCTGTTCCTACTAGCATGTTACTCTGCCAACCTGTAAATCCCCCAAAGAGAAAACGACATCATCCCAACAACAGTTTCACTACTTTTATATTTTAGTCCAGTCTTCTGAAGCTAGGGAAAAAAGATGTTCTGTATTAAAATATTCCTCTCTGCCATGTGTAACACTAATGTCTTCCACATAATAAAGCTAATGGAATATTTCACACATTAAAAATAGCCACAGTGACCTTTTCTTCTTTCTGTAAGTCTCTTCTTATTTTCTCTCTCACTCCTTTCCCTCCATCTTTGCTCTTTTTTTTTTTTTTTTCATTTCAGATGTCAGTCACCTATAGCCAAGTGACCAGGGCATCTTCCAGTAATAGTAGTTTCTCAACTGAAGCAGCAACAACAATGAAGAGAATCATCAAATAATATGGAGAGAGAAAAATGCTCCAATTTTCTCCAGTTTTGGCCACTGCAAAATCTCAGACTCTTACTTGAGAAGATTCAGATCTTGAAGAGTATCTGGGAGGTAGAGTTCACACCCTAGACAGGGGCTTTTGTTTAAAGTTTCCTGTAATTTAGAACTGCCAAAAGGGTTTAGAGGATGGCCATGGTCTTGAATTTGTTATTTTTTTCTCAAGCTTTATTGAGGTATCACTGACAAATAAAATTGTATGTATTTAAAGTATATAACGTATACTTTATTTCAATGCTGGAAAAGGGGAAAAGTCAGTATTAAGCCTAGAACTCTGACTTATTGGACACCTCAGACAAATTTGACCATTATTGGGTCCCAAGGATCCTTAATTGGGTGGGTAGGAAAGAACTGGACTTAAGTGGAGCACCATGTTCACCCAAGCTCCCTGCAGGGCAGCAGATTCTCCTCTGGAGAGCAGGCATCCCTGAGCCATTCCTGGCTCATCTGTCACTTGTTAGAGTTAAGTCTGTTCTTTAAATGTTGCTGTAACTAGAGACAGCAAATCACTTGTACAGCATTAATCACATCTCCTTTTATTACCCAGCATTTAAGAGATGATGAAAGAAACAAGACAGAGGTTGGCCTATTTATACCTGATGCAAAGGTAGGACTCAACAAAAGTAACTGTCCAGAAGAGGTGGGAAGTAGGAAAGAGCAAAGTTAAAAGTATTCTGTTTACTAATTCCTATCCAGAAAGGCACTTCAATTCTAGACAATATATTTGTTTCTTAAATGGAGAAGAAGGTGTATGACATATTGATTAGACATTTATATAACTTACTAAGGATCACCCCCAATAAATCTGTACCCACCTGACACCATACATAGTTATTACAATATCATTTACTATATTCCCTATACTTTAAATCTTCATGATTATTGTGTAACTACCAATTTGTATTCCTTAATCCCTTCCTTTTTTTAATCCATCCCACCAATCCCCCTCCCATCCAGCAACCATCAAAATATCATCTGTATTTATGAGCTTGTTTCTGCTTTGTTTGTTCAATTATTTTGTTTTTTACATTTCACATATCAGTGAAATCATACGGTATTTGTATTTCTCTGTCTGACTTA